>ML259582.1:84629-95429 GCA_005239495.1 Nicotiana undulata | reverse complement strand
CCAATGATTTTCTCCTTCAAGAATCGCCCAAAAAGCTCTCCTCCGCTCAACAATGGTGTAAAAGAGGGTTTAAGTCGCGGAAGGGCTTTTTAATTAACTGCCCAGGTATTTATTCTCTGCGATCGCAGCCTTTCCCCTGCGATCGCACTGACCAATTTCCCAGACCTGCGCGATCGCTGCACTATGCACACGATCGCACAGTGCAATTTCCAGCCAACCACACATGCGTATCTTCCTCTGTGCGATCGCAGCCTTTTCCACGCGATCGCACTGACTTGTCCTCCCTCTACTCTGCGATCGTACCTCCCTTCATGCGATCACATAGAAAAAATCTGAGTCTGACCATATTAACTCTATGCGATCGCATTTCTTCACCCGCGATCGCAGTGAACAAAATCACTGTGCAGAAAAACAAGAAATCCAGCAATTGTTCTAAGTCCAAATGAGTCCGTTAATCACCCGAAATCAATCCTGAGCCCCTCGGGACCCCAACCAAACTTACCAACATATACCATAACATCATTCAAACTTTTTTGCACTTTAAAAACATCAAAATCTCGCCTATCTATCGGAATTCGCCAAAATACTAACTTCGCCAATTCAAGCCTAATTCTACATCGGGCATCCTAAAAATATTCTGAACACACTCCTAAGTCCCAAATCACCTAACGAAGCTATCCGAACCATAAAATACGTATTCCGTGGTCGTTTACCAATAAGTCAACTCTTAGTTGACTTTTCCTATATTAAGGTTGTTCTTAAGGACTAAGTGACTAAATTCTCATTTAACCATTTCGATTTCAAGCCTATCAACTCTAACACATTAATAATAGAATAACCAACATATAATAAGCCACTAACAACAATTATAATGCAGGTTTTACGTAACGACAGACCGGGTCGTTACAATGACATACTCCATTAAGCTCAATTTTAACCTCAACAAATGAGCAACTCACCTATTGCACATCAAAATCGATCACATAACAAAGTATAGTTAAAAACCTATTTACCCACATAATGGCACCCTCAAAATCTAATATTAACCTAGAGATACATTCACCCACTTAGATGAGAAATTTTCACCAAAACTCGGTAACATTGCCAATTTGAGAAAACATATACAAACAGGAGGCTCTCTTAAACTGAGTGTTAACCAGAACGCATAGCATAGCAGTGCCAAACAAGCTTCGGAATAAAAATGAAAACAAAAGGAATTGCAAAAAAGAAACTACATACATCCAATGAGAATTTGTGGTCAACATATAGACATGTCTTTGCTCCTTTAATAGGTGACTCATGTACTTCCATTCATTTTAAAACTTTTAGTCTTTTCCTAGTTCCCAATTATTTGCAAATAATTGACAAACAAAATGGGAACTGACACGAATGGGGAGAAAACTATCCTAATGTCTTATGTAATTTCCCCTATCTTGTTTTTCTTAAAAGAAATTAAGCATATATAGTTCTACAATCTACAATCTAAAGAGTGTCAACTATAAGAAACAAACATGAATCAACAAATGAAGCGAAATGCAAAATGATACTTTTTTATATTTTTAATCTACTATTAATGAATTAGTAGGCACAATCAACAAGAGAAAGAACCAATTTCAACAAACAGGCAAAAGCTAATTTGAAGGTATATTATTAAACTTCAAAGACTCCCTTTTTTGATAAAAAATAAAAAAGAAGCAATGAGTTGGACTTACCTTGAATCTGACCCACTTAGAAGAAGCAATGAGGAACGGGATCTAAGAGATAGAAGAAACTTTGGTTGAGTGTCCCTTTTTTGCTATTTCGTGGCATCAAACTCTCGTCTGGATCTTCCGTCTTTCAAGTAGTATGAACGACCAAATCGAAACCCTAACTGAAAAATTATAAAAATCTCAATCACGCCCAAAAACGTATGAGCGCAAATTGGTTCTCATCTTTAATTTATGGAATTTGGCTGTGGGTTAAGGTTTAATTCCATAACGAATCCTTCTTTTTGCCTAATAAGATTTGGGTATTCTTTGGGTTTATGTTTGCCGAGAGATAATGGAACATTCTAGTCAAGTTGTTTATTTTGCCTAACTTTTCGGTTAAAAGCTAAATAATTGTTATTACATAAAAAATGTTAACTAATAAGTAAAGAAAAAAATAGAATATAAAAGAAGAGAGGTTTTGGGCGGGATTCACGAAAATTAGAGAGGGTTTTGGGCGGGTTTCAAGAAATTTGAGGGGGGAATTAGGAGGGAACTAATAACCGTTCCCATTGATTTCTTCTTCCAAGATTCGTTGCAATAGATATACCTATTGGAAGGGTTCAGATAAACGTTACAAAACTAGACATCTATAGGAACGATTCCTACTCTAATGTAACAATTTTATAGTCAAAGTGTGCCGGTAGTACCCATGTCTTATTACAACGGTTACAACCGTTGCAATAACCCATCTATAGTAACGGTTTTTGAACCGTTGCAAAAATATCCGTTTCCATAGGCCTATTTTCTTGTAGTGTCCCCCAGGGTTTCCTCAGTAGATGAACCAGGTTCATCTGTATGCTTTCCCAAATTTACCAACCTTCAGCCGCTTCTCCTGATTCACTTCCCCCTGACTTCTTAACTCCTTCTTCTACATTTCTGGCTCAGTTCCACAAATAGCCATTCTAGCATATTCTTGCCCTGTTCCCCTCTCTTCACTCCTTTCTCTCTCTCTTTTTCTTTTCCAGTTTTGTTTTTACCACCTCTCATTCCTGTCTCCGGCAACTTCACATCTATCACAGACCCAACCAAGACACCTAGTTTCTACGTTTTCAGTAGCCTTAAAATCTGTCTCAGAAGTGGTCTTTGGTAAAGAAGATACCTATTCAGAATCAGGGGATTCAGTTGTTTCCCCCTCAGTCGCAGATTTGAAGGATTCACTCGAATTTTGAGATTCTTGAGCCTGACTTGCTTGAAGTTTGGCATTTGATTTTGTCGCTAAAGAACCTGTGGCCACTATCTTTCTACCAAGCATCTTAACCCTCTTTTTTCTGTGTTCACGATTAGGACTAGGTTGAGGAGTGGTAAATCTAGGTTGAGGCATGGTTGAACTTGGTTGTGGAATAGTAGAAATGTATTGATGGGTTGTGGAAGACGAGGATGGAGTAATGGGTGGAGAAGTACCATGATTGTTCCAGGGGTTAGACATTTTGATTTTGGTTGAAGGTGGAAGAATGAATCTGGATTGAAGTTGAAGGCAAACAGAGAAGGAATGGTTTCGATGGTTGTAGAATTGATAAGGGATTTTCAGAAGTAATGATTGGGGATTTAAAGGGGAAGTGTAATTAATACACAACGACAACTTTTTGGGTTAATTAGAAGTCTAATCACTTCTGTATTTGGTCAGTTTGGAATGACGATTACTGCTCCCCTAGGGTCTAGGTGTTTTAATACGGCGGGGATTCTTAGTTTAGACGGAACTGGATCAAATTGTTATAGGATAGACTTTGAAAAGATTTTTAGTTTGGGCAGAATTCTGATCATGATTTAATTATTAATATTTCAAGATGTGTAGAGTGGAGAACACATACCTCGCCTTTTAGATGAACCAACACTGATGAACCAGGTTCATCACTTAAGAATCCTCTTGATCAAGCCTACTTATCAACAATAGAGAAAATTTCATTAGTAACCAGTGAGTCATATTAAAACATGGCAAAAGAGTATGCTATTTACAGCATGAGACTGAATAACAATTAATCTGATTATTTACACAAGTTTCAGATTTTCGAGCCAATTTTGTTTTCCAAAATTTTTATGTACATTCTGAACTGGTTCAATTAGGTGATCTTAATCATCCCTAACTCTAACTTGTTCCTTTCGAAATTCCCTCTACTCAGTGCTTTTGTAAAGATGTGTAATGATCCGGTCGGTAATTTTGAGAGTTAGCGCCCCGATCCCATAATAAATGCTTTCCCCATGTCTATTTCTGCTTTTGGAACTTGTCGGAATGTTTAGTTGTGAACTTCGGATAGTTTTTGGACACATAGTCCTTATATGTGAGTTTAAGCTTTAGAAATCGGGCCGTAGTTGGAACTGTGTGAAGACGGATCCGTAATGGAATTCAATCGACTCTGTTAGCTCTGTTGGGTGATTTCGAGGTTAGGAGCATGTTCGGAATGTGTTTTCGAGGTATGTAGTAGATTTAGGCTTGAATTGGCGAAAGTTAGAATTTCGGCGATTTTGGCCGATAGGTGAAATTTGATATCGGTCTTGGAATGGGATTCCGGAAGTGGAAACAAGTCTGCAGTGTCATTTATGACATGTGTGTAAAATTTGAGGTCATTCGGACTAGCTTTGACGTGGTTCGGCATCGGTTATGAATTTTGGAAATTTCACAAGTTCTTAGGCTGGAATCCATGCATAATTGGTGATTTTGATGTTATGAGATGTGTTTTGAAAGCTCGACTGAGGTTGAATGAGTTATTAGGACTGGTTCGTATTATTAGTTGGATTCTCAATGAGTGATTTTTGAACTTGGAAAACCAGCTGAACCATTGCTGGTTCTTGTGTCTCGCACCTGCGGATGGGGAGCCGCAAGTGCGGACACGAAGGTGTGGGTAGGGGATTCGCAGGTGCGGTCTTGGCCAAGTTCATCCAGTGCTCACAGGTGCGGTCAGGGTTCCGCATGTGCGGAGCCGCACATGCGGCCAAGTAACCGCACGTGCGGCCCTAGTCTTGTTAGTGAGTTTTCGCATGCGATGGATTTTCTGCAGGTGCGATCCAAGAGTCCCAGGTGCGGAATTCCTGGGCTGTTTATACAAAATCCGAGGGTTTGAAATTCATATCTCCTAAAACGATTTAGAGCTCGGGTTTTAGCGATTTTCAGGGAGTTTTGAAGAGAAGATTCATAGGTAACGATTTCGAACTTTAATCCACTTGTATATCATTAATCCATAGCTATTTCTTCAATCTAATCAATGAATTTGGGTGAAAAATCATGAAAATGGGATAAAAGTTCCCCAAGTAGAAATTTAAGAAGTTAGGGAGATTTTCACGTCGGATTTTGATGATTCTTGTTCGAGTGAGTTCGTGAGTGAATGGGTGTTCGGAATTTATGATTTTTACCCGATTCCGAGACGTGGGTCAGGGGGACGTTTTGGACAATTTTCCTAATTTTGCGTATTAGCTTCGAACTTATTTTCTATTTTGATTCCTTAAAGTGATATTTACATTATTCAATCGAATTGAACATATTTGGGCCTTTCAGAGTCGGATACTCATGGCAAAAGCATGGTTTTGATTTGAGTAGCGCAGTCGAGGTAAGTGGCATGCCTAACTCTGTGTTGAGGACTTCCCCTTAAGATGTTTTGATACTATTTGTTATATGGGTGCCGTGCACGTGAGTTGACGAGTACGTACACGGGCCACTGTTGCTTAATTTTTATTTTTCCTATACATGCCATAAATCATTTTACTCTTATTTCACTGTCAATGTGCTACTTGTGTAATTTAGATTATGAAGAAGCATGCCTACCTGTTTTACCTAAATTTCCTATTTGATACAATGTGTACCATGTTAGTTAGTATTTATCTTGCTCTTGTCTGTGATTCCTTTCCTGAGCTGTTTAAACACCCGTATCCGGCATTCATTCGCATTTCATATTTAAATTGAGACTACGGACGTATTCCGGGAGCTTTCCCTCTGTACTAGATATTTAAATTGAGACTACGAACGTATTCTGAGAGCTTTCCTCCTGTATTGCATATTTAAATTGGGACTACAGACGTATTGCGGGAGCTGTCCCCCAGTACTGCAAATTTAAATTGAGACTACGGACGTCTGCAAATCTAGGTACCAACACTCAGTTTTGTTGCTAGGAGTCACTTAGCAGCTTCGAGGAGACCGCGATGTAATTCTACGACGTCCGCAGAATCTCTCGAGTCCCCTTCTAGTCTAGTATAGGCATAAATGACTTACGTATTTCTGCTACTTCATTGATAGAGCTACCTTTGGTACAGAGCTTGTGACTGATATGTCTTTTTCTTCTTTTTTGTTTCATTTATTATATTGCATTAACTTTTTCGTAAATTTAGGCTTACCTAGTCGTAGAGACTAGGTGCCGTCACGAGACCGTCCGGAGGGTAAATCAGGTCGTGACAAGTTGGTATCAGAACGTCTAGGTTCATAGGAGTCACAAGTCACAAGCCGGTTTATTAGAGTTTCGCGGATCGGTGCGGAGACGTCCGTATCTATCTTCGAGAGGCTATGTAACTGTTAAGAACAATCACATTATTTGGAACCCTTTGTCGTTCTAGTTATTGTCATCAAAATTCTAAAACTCTATTCTACTCTTGCTCACAGATGGTGCAGACCCGTACCAGACGTATTGATTATCAGGCACCCAAAACCCCAGCCAGAGCCGCCAGAGGTAGGGGCAGGGGTAGAGGACGAGCACGCGGTACAGTCCGAGCACCGACGAGAGCAGAGATGGATGAGACCCCAACAACTACAGTTGGAGGGGCACAAAAGGTCCATACTATTACTCTAGCCCTCCAGGAGACATTGGCTCAGTTCATGAGCGCCTTCGCACTCTGTCTCAGATGGGACTACACTCGATAGCTCCAGCTACATCACAGGCCGAGGGAGGGGCACGGACTCCCGCAACCCGTTCTCCTACGCAGAGGGTCCATATTGGGATGGTTCTAGAGTATATTCATATGCCCCAGCGGCTCCAGCTCAACATGAGGCTAGGGTAGCTGCTTCTGAGGCAGAGCAACTTAAACTTGAGAGGTACAAGAAGTACTACCCACCTGACTTCCGCAGACTAGCTTCAGATGATGCTCTGGGTTTTCTTGAGGAGTTTCATCGCATTCTCCGCACTATGGGTATTGTGGAGACAAGTGGGGTTTCTTTCACCGCTTTCCAGATGAAGGGGGCGGCTTATCAGTGGTGGCGTGCCTATGAGTTGAATATTCCGGAGGAGGCAGCTTCACTTACTTGGGATCAGTTCTCCGAGATGTTTTTGTTTGAGATCGTCCCTCAGAGCCTCAGGGATTCTTGGCGTGCGGAGTTTGAGCAGTTACGCCAGGGTACCATGACTGTATCAGAGTATGAACTCCGTTTCAATGACTTGGCTCGTCATGTACCAACTTTGGTTGTCACAATCAGAGAGAGGGTTTGACATTTCACTGAGGGACTCCACCCCAGTATTCAGACCGGTATGGCCAGAGAGTTGGAGACAGATATCACTTACCAGCAGGCCATGAGTATTGCCCGGAGGATTGAGAGTATGTTAGCCTAGGACAGGGATGAGAGAGAGGCCAAGAGGTCTCGAGAGACTGGTCATTTTTCGGGATTTCGTGCACCAGCAGTACGTTATGGTAGGGGTTTTATGAGTCACCCTTTTCATTCAGCTCTTCCAGCAGCCAGTGGTATTCCAGCCCCTCCCAGACCTCATGAGCTTTATTATGCGCCACCAGTATCTTATGTGCCTCCTGTTGGAGGTGCTATCACCGGCCAGTCCAGCAGGCCAGTTTAGAGTCAGCAATAGCCGCCACGTCCTACGAGGGGTTGTTTTGGGTGTGGTGACCCTCACCACGTGATCAGAGATTGCCTGGAGCTAGGAGAGGTGCACCAACTCAGACTTATCAGGCCCCACGTGCTCCACCGGGTCCTCCAGCTATTCTTCCAGCCCTAGCTGCTACCCCGCCTTCTCAGAAAGCTCATGGTGGAGGTTGGGGAGGTCGAGGTTGCCCTAGAGGGGGAGGCCAGGCCAGATACTATGCTCTTCCAGCCCGTTCAGAGGACGTTGCTTCAGATTCAGTCATCAGACGTATTGTCCTTGTTTGTCATAGGGATGCATCAGTATTATTTGATTCAGGCTCTACGTATTCATATGTATCTTCTTATTTTGCTTCACATTTGGGGATATCTCGGGATTCTTTGAGTTCCCTCGTTTACGTTTCTACTCCTGTGGGAGATTCTCTTGTTGTGGACTGCGTATATCGGTCGTGTTTGATTGTTATCAATGGTCTTGAGACCAGGTCTGTTATGTTATTACTCAGTATGGTTGATTTCGATGTTATCTTGGGCATGGACTGGTTGTCCCGCCACTATGATATTCTTGATTGTCATGCCAAGACCGTGACACTGGCTGTGACAGGTCTATCGAGGTTAGAGTGGAGAGGTTCCTTAAAGTATACTCCCCACCGAGTCATTTCTTTCTTAAGGCTCTACAAATTGTGGAGAAGGGGTGTGATGCATACTTAGCCTATGTGAGAGATGTTAGTGTGGATACTCTTACAATTGAGTCAGATCCAGTTGTGCGGGACTATCCTGATGTTTTTCCAGCTGATCTTCCGAGTATGCCGCCCGACAGAGATATTGATTTCATAATTGATTTGTTGCCGAGCACGCATCTCATTTCCATTCCTCCCTATCGCATGGCTCATCCTGAGTTAAAGGAGCAGTTGCATGAGTTGCTTTATAAGGGTTTCATGAGGCCCAGTGTATCACCTTGGGGTGCTCCGGTATTATTTTTGAAGAAAACGGATGGTTCTATGCGTATGTGCATTGATTATCGGCAACTGAATAAGGTTACAGTGAAGAACATGTACCCATTGCCTCGCATCCATGATTTATTTGACTAGTTACAGGGTGCCAGGGTATTCTCCAAGATTGATCTGTGTTCGCTCTATCATCAATTGAAGATTCGGGAGCCGGATATCCCGAAGACTACCTTCAGGACCAGATATGTCCACTATGAGTTTCTTGTCATGTCATTTGGGCTGACCAATGCCCTAACAGCCTTTATGCATATGATGCACAGTGTGTTCCGGCCTTATCTTGACTCCTTCATCATCGTTTTCATTGATGACATCTTGGTATATTCTCGGTCTTAGGAGGATCATGGGCAGCATTTGAGGATCGTGCTTCTGATTTTTTGAGGGAGAAGTAATT
The DNA here is from genome assembly GCA_005239495.1 of Nicotiana undulata. Lineage (NCBI taxonomy): Eukaryota > Viridiplantae > Streptophyta > Magnoliopsida > Solanales > Solanaceae > Nicotiana > Nicotiana undulata. Next base: position 86,501 of record ML259582.1, on the reverse strand, counting down.
GTATGCAAAATTTTCTAAGTGTGAATTTTGGCTTGATTCAGTGGCATTCTTAGTCCATGTGGTGTTTTGTGATGGGATCAAGGTAGATCCGAAGAAGGTGGAGGCGGTGCAGAGTTGGCCTAGACCGTCTTCAGCCACTGAGATCCGTAGTTTCCTTGGTTTGGCTGGGTACTATCGTAATTTTGTAGAGGGATTTTCATCCCTCGCAACACCTATGACCAGATAGACCCAAAAGGGGTCTCCGTTCAGGTGGGCTGAGGAGTGTGAGGAGGGCTTTCATAAGCTCAAGACAGCCCTGACTACAACTCCAGTGTTGGTATTGCCTACAGGTTAAGGGTCCTATATAGTCTATTGTGATGCTTCGAGGATTGGCCTTGGAGCGGTGTTGATGAAGGACAGTAGGGTGATTGCCTACGCATCCAGACAGTTGAAGGTGCATGAGAAGAACTATCCAGCTCATGATCTCGGGATTTTTGGAGTTACTAAAGGACTATGACATCACCATATTGTACCACTCGGGAAGGCCAATGTGGTGGCCGACGCCTTGGGTCGCCTGGCGGAGAGTTTTGGGAGTTTGGCATATCTTCCGGCAACTGAGAGGCCCTTAGCGTTGGATGTTTAGTCCTTAGCCAGTCAGTTCGTAAGGTTGAATCTTTTGGAGCCTTGCCGGGTTTTAGCTTATGTGGTTTCTCGATCTTCTCTTTATGAACGTATCAGGGAGCGCCAGTATGATGATCCCAATCTTATGGTTCTTCAGGACAGGGTTCGACGAGGTGATTCCAGGGATGTGACAATAGGTGATGATGGCATGATGAGGATACAGGGCCGTATATGTGTGCCCAATGTAGATGGGCTTCAGGAGTTGATTCTTGAGGAGGCCCATAACGCGCGTTATTCCATTCATCCGGGGACCGCGAAGATGTACCAGGATCTGAGACAACACTATTGGTGGCGAAGGATTAAAAAGGATATAGTGGAGTTTGTATCCAAGTGTCTCAATGATGTGATCTCTAGGCTCGAAATGCGATTCGCATGTTGCATATGCGATCGCATTCGGCCAGTTTCCTCCTCTTTTCTCTTCTTTAACTCTCTTTTGCATGGTCTTGAGTGTTTACAACTTGTGTACTGCAAAATACCAAAATTCTATAATAAATAAGAGTAAATGCTCTTGAAACGAGCCATAGTTTAAGCACTATGGTATTAAATGTGCCGAAATTCTCCGGCACATCAACACCCCCAACTTAAACTCTTGCTTTTCCTCAAGCAACTAAAATGACTCCATCTTAACCTAGACTCTAACTACAAGACCGGAAACAACTATGACCACGGGCAGTGTTAGATGTCAGTACTAAAAGCATGTATTTTATCCAATTCTCGATAGTCACTATTATCTACAGGAAATTTAATCAACTTATGAACCTTGAGCCTCAAGCATCTTGACAAGATGTTATCCTCAGTCGAGTGTGCTTATACCCAATCTCGAGAACTCAACTACTGTTAACTCTATAGCACATGTTCCCTCACCACAAAGAAAGAAAGTCCCCAATCACATTATTTACAATATCAACAGCAATGTGACTATTTACAAGACACACACTCTCAAATAAGTTCAAGTGTTACCACATGTCATGCAATAGGCTTGCCCTTATTTTAATTCGACGCCATTTTAAGAACATTCGGTTGGAGATCTCATAAGGACTTTTTTGGTTACAATGATGGCTTACGTATGGTTAGGAAATTATTTGGGTATAAGTGACTACACCCTCCTTGAAGACTGCTCACAACTTCTTTTAGACCTCATGGCCTTATTGGTGCTTAACTACCACCGTAGAACTACCTCCACAAGTTCCTTCACAGCTCCCATGCATATAT
>ML259582.1:9235-84050 GCA_005239495.1 Nicotiana undulata | reverse complement strand
GAAAGGCTTGTAATGAGTTGTCCAATAAAAGGGCTACAGGCTCAATTGGGGAACTAGTGGTATTCATACATCATTTGGCGGCTTGAAAGGTACACTGGGTTTCTTTAATAGCACAAAGATTGCCTAAGGTCATGTCTCCAACTCAATATACTTATTATTAGCATAAAAAAACCAACTGGGCAAGTTCTAGCTGTCAGAAGTATACACAAGAATTATTTACACTATAACTAACACACATGGCACATGACTGTTTAGTTTTCATGGTTGTGGTTCAAGGGTTAAGGTTTGCCGCCTCGAGCTTTCATTATCTACAAGTAAAATTCCACGTACACATAATGTCAAAAGGTGAGTCTCAAGTTCACAGATTGATTTTGTGTTGTTGTTTTTATTTATTTATTTATTTATAAATATCGAGAGGATATGGATTATTCACAGGTATACATGCTTGAGACTAGATACCTACACTTGACCGGTCACTATGTTTCATCCTAGCACCATGGTTCTACTATTACACCTTTGGAAAAGAACCCGGCGAAGAAAAACCAAAGGGAATTCATTACTAACTACAAGAGACTCAACCTAACAACAACAGCAATTACATGAAACAAAATGCCTTCATACATGAAGTAGGGGTATATACATCAAGTTGTACATCAAGTTGCTAGCAAAAAAAAAGTACAGCCAGTTTTATAGCAATTAGCAAAAGAGTACAACAAGTTTTAACATCCCAAACTAGCACATCCAAAAACAAAAACAAATAGCCACCACCCCCAACTAAAAAGCATGCATTGTCCCCAATGCATATGAATGTAAAGAGTGAGTTAGGGGCTCCTTGGGGCGCTCTAAGCGCTATGGGAGTCTGTGGCACACTGTGTGGGGGAGGGATCCTTAACCACCACAGAAACAGGAGCAGATGACTGCTCAGCAGGAGGAATGTCAGCTACTGGCGGAGGGGGAAGATCTGTGGACTCAGTATCCAGAGTGGTGGCCGTGTGTGAACTGCTCCCCTCAGCTGCTGATGAATGGGTTGCTGCCGGGGTGCCTGTGTCCTCTAAAGATCTCTGAATGGCAAGCTGCAGAAGTGCCTCATCTGTCGGCTCTGCGGCTGTGGCAACCGAAAACTCAGCCACTCCCTTGCCCTTCTCCTGATGGCCCTGCTCCTGCTCTTCCTCATCAGACGAGGAAGACTGCTCAGATGACTCCTCCCATGTCTCAGAAGCATCGTCGGAAATAACACCTGGAGGGGGTGGGGGAGGAGTATTAGTAGGGGCTGTCGGGGCTATCATCAGTGTGGAGAAATCAATCCCTAGTCCTGGCTCAGAAGTATCGCCTCCCTGGTCACCTTCCTTGGGTAGGAGGGAGCAAAAGTCAAACTCCATGCTCTGCATCTTTTTGAGCTCAGTCTGCAGAGTGGACACATCAGGCCGCACCTCTGGTAGGTGTCGAATGTCACCTCTTTCTACCTTCTCAACACGTGCCTCAAGCTCATGGAGGCGACCCTCGAGCACAGTCACTGACGACTGTATAGGGGTGAGGGCCTGCTGGATCAAAGATGGAAGTCACTCAGAAGCTTGTCGACCTTGGAATTGGCGTGCTGAGCTAGACGACCCAACTGAGAGAGAATAGTCCGTGGAATGGTAGAAGATGCACCAACTTCGGCAGCTGTCTGGGATGGAGTAGCAGCATGCTCAGATGGGGGTAGATCAGAAGGCTGGGGATCTGAGGGCTCTCCCTCTGTAGTGGGCACTGGACTGGCTGGGCGGGCTGCTGCTGGCTTGGGCCCGGCATCACTGATTCTAGTAATGTCAATGTCTTTGTCGATCTTGGATGACCTATCACAAGAAGGAATGAGAGGGACCTTGGCTTTCCGGCATAAAGAAGCGATCAGGTGTGGAAACGGGTAGGAGTTTTTCTTCTGCCATGCCTTGATCCCCATTTGTTGAAAAATAATGTCAGCCACATCAACACTAATGTCGGACATGATACAAGCAATGAGAATGGCTTTCTCAATGCTAATGGTTGTTTCGTTCCTGGAGGGGATGAGTCAATTGGACACAAAAGCAAGCCAAAACCGGCCTTCCCGAGTTAGATCCTCTTTGAATATTTTGTGGGAAGGGTTGATCCAAGCCGGGGTCCCCCGTGCAATTACGGACGCAACCCAAGCCTTTTCTCCATCGCGGTTAGCTAACTTTGTCTGATATTCGGCTTGGCTAGGGGTGTCTATGGAGAAGTATTGGGCATGGATGGCTGCCACACCTCGGATAGTAACTTGCTCAGCAAAAATTTTGTTTCTATTGTGATGGGCATTTCGAGAGGCAGCGTAGGAAGCATAAAACACTCGCACCCACATTTCATTGTACTCTCCCAAGGGTTCAGTGAAACGATCCCAATTCCTCGTTTTGATGTTCTCCAAGATGTGAGGGTATTTCTCCTGGAGGCCGTTCAGACTGAGTCTCTTCTCAGGAAGGATCTGTCGAGTAGTGAGACCTTCCCGGTATATCTCTCTGGAGTTGGGCAACGGGAACCGCAGCTGGTAGTCATCCCCTGACTTTCACCTCAATTCTGCTTCCAAATTTATCTCCGGCCCAAGATCCTCCTCATTAGACTGGGAGGAGCTTTCAACAGTATCTTGGGGAGGTGCTGGTCTTTCCCGCTTGGGCGGAGGTGCTTGCCTACTTGAGGCTAGTCTTTTTCCATAGGACACTGTGTGTTTGCGAGGCATGCCTGCAAAATAGAAGATGTGTGTGAGTGGAGAGAAGAGCTAAGCATCAAACACATTGCAAGAAACACATTGGTTTGAAAATGGCCCGATGCGACGGGAAATGCGATCGCATATAAGCAATGCGAACCTCATCTCCATCACATCATCACATCTGTGTACACTGAAGAACATATGCAATGGCATATGTGATCGCATTCATGTGATGCGTTTCGCATATGCCTCGCATTGCAAAGTTGGGCAAAATGAAATGCTCATATGCGATCGCACTTCCACCGCACAGGTGAATATGCGATCGCATTTCAATCGCACCATGGGGGTCAGGAAAGGGGCACAATGTTTAAGGGTGCGACACAGATGCGGTCCGCAAATGTGATATGCGATCGCATCTGCGTCACATAACTCATTTTCTACAACAGCTTAGGGTTAGCATATGTGACCCAACTGCAGACCGCATTTATGAAATGCGAACGCATTTCCCTACGTTTGAAACCAAGCTTTAGCTATGGCGGTTCTCTCTGCAATTTTCTAGCACCCAATCCTAATTACCACTTGAATCACTACCCTAGTTTCTCCCCCAGTGCGATTTCAATCAGAGGATTGCTCTTAAGAGACCAACAGTTAACCTAGGTTACAAAACTAACAATTACCTTTGCATTTGTGGGCAGAACGGGTATGCACATGAGAGGGAGAACAAGAAGGACTTACCAGCTGAATTTTAGGTTGGAGTAGAGTCGTTTGTGATTCCTCAGTGATTGCTCTGTGCGTTGGTGTTTTGCTCGTTGTTGTTCCTCTGCCCCTTTTTTTTATTTAACTTTTTTGTTGTTTTGTGTTTAAAAGAAGATGAAAAGCGGTATATGAGTGACTTACCTGGTGCCAGATGCGGTCTCATATGCGATCGCATATGTCAAATGCGAATCGCATAATGGGCATATGGATCGCATATGAGAAATCAAAAATTGGGGAACTTTCTGTTTAAGTTTGCGGCGCATATGCGAACCATGTCTCAAATGCGATCACATATGCGCCGCATTTGGGCCCAAATTTTTCTGTTCAGGGGCACAAAACTCTGGTTTTGCGCTTGTTTGGCCATCTGCACTCACACGCTTGTTAACTTTGATCTGAGAGCCACATTTATGTACAGGACAGATAATCAGTAAAAAGGAGAAAGAAAAATAAAAGAGAACAAAAAAATGTTACCACACATGGGTTGCCTCCCATGAAGCGCTTGATTTAACGTCCCGGCACGACGAAGTGGGTGTTCGTTGGGGATCAGCCCTCAGCGGGGCAAACACCGTCTTGTAGATCCAATTGGTCTACCACATGCTTTTAACTGTCGGTACCCAAGTAGTGCTTGATGCGTTGGCCATTTACCTTGAACGTACGGAGTCCGTCCTGAGTTGCCAATTCTACGGCACCAAAGGGAGAGACACTTACCACTTTGAAACAGCCAGACCATTTAGACTTGAGCTTACCTGGAAAGAGTTTGAGTCGAGAGTTAAATAGCAACACTAAGTCACCAGTGTGAAACTCCCGTCTCATAATCTTCTTGTCGTGGATAACTTTCATCCGCTCTTTGTACATAGATGCACTCTCATAAGCATGGAAACAAAACTCTTCCATCTCATTCAGTTGATTTAGTCTCAAATTTGCAACTTCATCCCAATCTAGATTCAACTTTTTCAGTGCCCACATGGCTTTGTGATCAAGCTCCACTGGAAGATGACATGCTTTCCCAAACACTAGCCGGTATGGAGAAGTACCTATAAGAGTTTTATATGTTGTCCGGTATGCCCACAGTGCATCATCCAGCTTCCTTGACCAGTCGGTTCGATTCGCATTAACAGTTTTTGCTAGGATGTTCTTTATCTCCCTGTTGGAGACTTCCACTTGACCACTAGACTGTGGGTGATAGGGAGTTGCTACCTTGTGCTTGACGCCGTACTTCTCCAATAGGCTATTGAAAGCCCGGTTGCAGAAATGAGATCCACCGTCACTGAGAATTGCTCTTGGAGTGCCAAACCGTGTGAATATGTTTCTTTTCAAGAACGCGGTTACACTCTTAGCTTCATTATTGGCCAAGGCGACGGCTTCAACCCACTTGGAGACATAGTCCACCGCCACAAGAATATATTTCATCCCACAAGAGCTAACGAACGGCCCCATAAAATCAATCCCCCATACGTCAAAGATTTCAACCTCCAAGACAAAGGTCATTGGCATTTCGTGTCTCTTGGAGATGGACCCTTGGCGTTGGCATTGATCACAAGCTTTTACCATTTCGTGTGCATCATGATAGAGAGTCGGCCAATAATATCAACATTCAAGCACTTTTGCAGATGTTCAGTTCCCTCCATGATGGCTTCCCACTGGGGAGTCATGACATGCCTTTAGGATCGGCATTACTTCTTCTTCCGGGACACACCTTATAATAATGTTGTCCTCGCAGATGCGGAACAGGAATGGTTCCTCCCAATAGTGTTGACGACAATCCCTCAAAAATTTCTTCCTTTGATAACTTTCCAAGCCCTCTGGAATAAAATCACTCACCAAATAGTTTGCAATGTCGGCATACCAGGGTGTCGATGAAGAAGATAATGCCAGAATATGCTCATCAGGGAAAGCATCATCAATGTCCAAGTCATCTTTCGGGCGCCCATTTTATTCAATGCGAGAGAGGTGGTCCGCAACTTCATTCTTAGTGCCTTTTCGATCCTTGACTTCGAAATCAAATTCTTGCAATAGAATAACCCACTGGATTAATCTCGGGTTGGCATCTTTCTTCGCCATCAGATAGCGAAGAGCCACATGATCCGTAAACACAATTAGATCCCAAAAGATAAGCTCGAAACTTCTCAAAAGCATAGACGATAGCAAGAAGCTCTTGCTCCGTCATTGTGTAGTTCATTTGGGCTCCATTGAGAGTTTTGCTTGCATAGTAGATGTGATGGAGAATTTTGTTGTGCCTTTGTCCCAGAACCGCACCAATAGCCACACCACTGGCGTCACACATAAGCTCAAAAGGCTGAGACCAATCCGGTGTGACAATAATAGGGGTCGTGGTGAGGTTTGCTTTAAGCTCCTCAAATGCTTTGAGACATTCATCATTGAACACGAACTTGGCGTCTTTTTCAAGGAGTTTGCACATGGGATTTGCAATTTTTTAAAAATCCTTGATAAACGCCGGTAGAAACCCGCATGCCCAAGAAAACTTCGGGTGCTTTTCACCGAAATTGGAGGTGGAAGTTTGGAGATGATTTCTATCTTTGCTTTGTCGACCTCAATGCCCTTCTTTGAAATTTTTTANTCCCCCACCACAGAAAAATCATCCATAAAGACTTCCAAGAAGTCCTCCACCATATCAGAGAAGATAGACATCATACAGCGCTGAAATGTGGCCGGGGCATTGCATAACCCGAATGGCATTCTGCTAAAAGCAAAAGTGCCGTAAGGACATGTGAAGGTTGTTTTCTCTTGGTCTTCCAAGGCGATGTTGATTTGGTTATAGCCGGAGTATCCATCAAGGAAGCAGTAAAAAGATCTTCCCGCTAGCCGATCAATCATTTGATCAATAAAAGGCACAGGGAAATGATCTTTGCAAGCAGCGTTGTTCAGCTTCCGGTAGTCCATGCACACCCTCCATCCGGTGACCGTCCTCGTCGGAATAAGTTCATTCTTTTTGTTGTGGACCACCGTCATGCCTCCTTTTTTAGGCACGCATTGCACTGGACTTACCCATAGACTATCTGCAATTGGGTAGACAACCCCGACATCCAACCATTTAATAATCTCCTTTTTGACCACCTCCTGCATAGCTGGGTTCAATCTCCTTTGGTGCTCTACGCTTGGTTTGCTCCCTTCTTCTAGCTGAATTTTGTGTTCGCATATTCTGGCGGGAATTCCCCGAATATCTCCTATGGTCCACCCAATTGCCTTCCGATGCTCTCGCAAGACATTTAGCAATGCATCTACCTGCACATCATCCAAAGAAGAAGACACGATTACGGGTAAAGTAGTATTTGAACCAAGAAATTCATACCTCAAATGCGCCGGAAGTGGTTTGAGCTCTAGATGTGGTGGCTCCATGGTTGAGGGTTTGGCGGGTGGTGTCACGTGATTTTCTAGATCAAGAGAAAGCTTCTTCAGTGCATAGGTGTAGGACCCTTGACCTTCCAATGCATTAACCATCTCTGCATCACCCTCAATGTCTTCAACATTGAAATTCACCAATATTGCTCCAAAGGCCTCACAGAGGCTTTCTCCTACCAGTTTTATTTCAACGGCATCCTCTACCTCATCTACCACATCAATCACCGAAATCCCTTCATAGGCACTTGGCAATTTCAATCCCCTGCTTGCTTGGAAAGTAACCTCTTCATCATTTACCCGGAACTTGATTTCATGTCGCTCCGAATCCATCAATGCTCTTCCCGTTGCTAGGAATGGTCTCCCGAGGATAATTGGAATCTCCTTGTCGACTGCACAATCCAGAATGACAAAGTCGGCGGGAAGAAGGAACTTCCCCACCTTTACTAGAACATCATCAACAATTCCCACAAGCTTCTTTATAGTTCGGTCGGCCATTTGCAAGCGCATGCTAGTTGGTCTTGGCAACCCCATGGCCGCTTGCTTGTAGATAGCAAGAGGCATTAAATTATACTAGCACCATTGTCACATAGTGCTCTTGCAAAATCCCTTAGCCCAATGGTACATGTGATAGTAAAAGCCCCCGGGTCTCCCTTCTTTTCAACAGTTGATGTAGTAATTATTGAACTTACCCAGCGAGTCAAATTTACCACCTCATTTTTCGTTGATCTTTTCTTTTTCATCAAATCTTTCAAGTATTTGGCGAAGCCCGGCATTTCTTGGAAGGCTTCCAAGAATGGAATATTCACAGACAATTGCTTCAAGATTTCATAAAGTTTTTCGAACTTCCCATCATCCACTCTCCTTACAAGCCTTTGAGGAAATAGAGGGCTAGGCCTAGGAATTGGTGGAGGAGCTTTTGGGGTCTCCTTCGCCTTTTCCACTGCTTTCCCTTTCTTTTCCCTCTGAATCTCATCCTCTGAGGGAGCCTTTTCAACTTCCACTACTTCCGGCAACTCATTCCGTGATTCCTCTTCTAGATCCCCATGCTCAACATCAACCACCTGCTCACTCTTGTCTTGGAGTACCTTACCACTCCTTGTTGTGATGGCCATGCAATGAGATGTTGACCTACCTGGGCCGCCCTTTGGGTTTACCACCGTGTCACTCGGAAGTGTGCCGTTTTGCATGGGGGTTTGTTCTTTTGAGAGGTCCCTCATTTGCATTTCAAGTTTTAGAATCGAAGCGGTGTGTGAACCCACCACTTCAGACATGTTCCTCATAGTTGCATCACTTTTCTTTTGATTTTGCAAAATCCGCTCTAGCATCCCTTCCATCTTAGACTCGCTTGACGATTGTGAAGAAGTGGAATATTGTCCTTTAGGTGGTACATAAGGATTGGAACTCCTATTGGAATAATTGTTGTTGTTGTTCCACGATCCTTTCCCACCTTGGTCATTGCGCCAATTTTGTGGGCCTTGCCCTTGTGGGTTTGGCCTCCAATTATTGTTTTGGCGATAACCGCCTTGAGAATTTTGCACATAATTAGCTTCCTCCCAATCTTGACTCCCCATGGATTGCGTATCCTCCACCATGTTTACTTTCTTCATTTGATTCTCCTTGAGCATCTTGGTTAGGACATCAACATTTGTGGCTAAGCCCGAAATCAATTGGTCTCTCTCTTGATTTTCCATGACCATGTTAGCAATGGACGGCGTCCCATAAGAAATTCCCCCAGTTGTGTCTTCTGAGTGCCAAGCTTGATTGTGCTTAGCCATCTTATCTAGAATTTGGGTAATTCTATCAAATGATTTATCCATGAAAGATCCGTCTGCGGCATTCTTTGCGATCGATTGGGAGAGTGGGTCCAAACCCATGTAAACTTTCTCCATCAAAATGTGTTCCGGGAACCCATGGTTCGGGGATCTCACCAAGTACAACTTGAACCTATCCCAAGCCTCATGTAAGTGTTCCCCCGGTATTTGCTTGAAGAAGAATATCTTATCTCTAAGCTCAGATTTCTTGCTATCCGGGAACCACTTTGCCAAAAAGGCTCGAACAAGCTCGGGCCATGTAGTGATGGTTTGAGGAGGTAAGTTTTGCAACCACTTCTTCGCCTCTCCCGCCAATGAATATTTGAACACCCGCAACCTTAATGCATCATCCGTGACGTTATTTTGCTTGTGCATGGCGCACACGCCCAAGAAGTTCCTTAGGTGTTGTGTTGGGTCATCATCAGTAGAGTTATGAAATAATCCTTCTTCCTTGAGCATTAGGATCATCCCATGGTCAACTTTGAATGTTGATGCACCAACTGTCGGTGGGAGGATGGAATTTGAGTCATCGATGTATTCCTCAATATCGGGGAAAGGATTCTCCTCTTCATCATAAATTTCGGCCATTGTCACTTGGGACACCAATACAAAACAAACAACTTGTGATGGAATAGACCAAGATATAAAGTGAAGTTCACACTAACGAGTAATTTCAAAATCGTATTCCCCGGCAACGGCGCCAAAATTTGATACACTTACACTTTGAAATAGTGTAAAGCGGTCGAAGTCAAATATAATAACCCAACAAGGTTGGGGTCGAATCCCACAGGGAATAGGTTTTAAAATATCACTTTGTCAGTGTGATTCGACCCCATCCTTGTCGGGTTATTAGGTTTGACTTCGACCGCTTTACACTATTTCAAAGTGTAATTTGAGTGTATCACTCAACTATCAACAAGTCAAACATGAGCATCAGAGACCGGGAGGGTTACTTCAGGAGATTGAGCTTCCAAAGTGGAAGTGGGAGCGGATCACCATGGACTTCGTGGTTGGACTTCCTCGGACTTTGAAGAAGTTCGATGCTATTTGGGTGATTGTGGATCGTCTGAAAAAATCAGCCTATTTATTCCAGTGTTGACTACATATTCCTCCGAGAGGTTGGCTGAGATTTATATTAAGGAAATTGTTCGCCTCCGCGGCGTTCCAATATCTATCATTCAGACAGAGGTACACAGTTCTGGAGAGCCGTACAACAAGAGTTAGGCACCAGGGTGGAGTTGAGTACAACCTTTCACCCTCAGACAGACGGGCAGTCCGAGCGCACGATTCAGATTCTTGAGGATATGCTCGGTGCCTGTGTGATTGATTTTGTATGGTCATGGGACCGATATTTGCTACTTGTATAGTTTGCTTATAATAATATTTACCAGTCCAACATTCAGATGGCACCATATGAGGCTTTGTATGATAGACGGTGCAGGTCTCAAGTGAGATTGTTTGAGCTGGGCGAGGCCCGATTGTTGGGTACAGATTTGGTCCAGGATGCTCTGGACAAGGTGAAGGTGATTCAGGAAAGTCTTCGCACAACTTAATCCAGGCAGAAGAGTTATGCGGACCGGAAGGTTCATGATTTGGCATTTATGACTAGTGATCGGATTTTGCTTTGGGTATCGCCTATGAAGGGCGTCATGACGTTCGGGAAGAACGGTAAGCTGAGTCTGAGATTTATTGGCCCTTTTGAGGTATTGCAGCGAGTTGGGGAGGTTTCTTATGAGATGGCCTTGCCTCCCAGCCTAGCAGGAGTTCATCTGGCATTCCACGTCTCTATGCTCAGGAAGTATAACAGTGACCCGACTCATGTTTTGGATTTCTGTTCAGTCCAGTTGGATAAGGATCTATCATATATTGAGGAGCCAGTAGCTATATTGGATAGACAGGTAAGAAAGCTCAGGTCAAAGAATATTGCATCAGTAAAGGTTCAATGGAGGGGTCAGCCGGTCGAGGAGGTGACTTGGGAGACCGAGCAGGATATACGCAGTCAGTATCCTCATCTTTTCACAACTTCAGGTATGTCTCTATACTCGTTCGAGGACGAACGATTTTCTTAAGAGGGGGAGAATGTAACGACCAGGTCGGTCGTTTTGAGAGTTAGCGCCCCGATCCCCTAATAAATACTTTCCCCATGTCAATTTCTGCTTTTGGAACTTGTCGGAACGTTTAGTTGTGAATTTCGGAGAGTTTTTGGACACATAGTCCTTATATGTGAGTTTAAGCTTTAGAAATTGGGTTATAGTTAAGTGTGTGAATAAGGATCCGGAATGGAATTTTGTCAACTCAGTTAGCTACGTTGGGTAATTTCGGGATAAGGAGCGTGTTCAGAATGTGTTTACGAGGTCTGTAATAGATTTAGGCTAGAATTGGCGAAAGTTAGAATTTCTGCGATTTTGGACGATAGGTAAAATTTTGATATCGGGCTCGGAATGGGATTCCGGAAGTGGAAGCAGGTCCGTAGTGTCATTTATGACATGTGTGTAAAATTTGAGGTCATTCAGACTAGTTTTGACGTGTTTCGGCATCAGTTGTGAATTTTGGAAATTTCAAAAGTTCTTAGGCTTGAATCCATGCATATTTGGTGATTTTGAAGTTATGAGATGTGTTTTGAAAGCTCGACTAAGTTTGAATGAGGTATTGAGACAGGTGTTTAAGATTGGTTGAGGTCCCGGGGGCCTCGGGTATGTTTCGTATGCTCAATGGGTGATTTTTGAACTTGGAAAACCATCTGGACCATTGCTGGTTCTGGTGTCTCGCACTTGCGGATGGGGAGCCGCATGTGCGAATACGTAGGTGCGCGTAGGGGCTTCGCCAGTGTGGTCATGGCCAAGGTCAGCCAGTGCTCGCAGGTGCGGTCTGGGTTCCGCAGGTGCAGAGCCGCAGATGCGGCCAAGTAACCGCAGGTGCGTCCCCAGTCTTGTTAGTGAGTTTTCGCACCTGCGATGGATTTTCCGCAGGTGCGGTTCAAGAATCGCAGGTGCGGAATCAATGGGTTGTGTATACAAAATCCGAGGGTTTGAAATTCACATCTCCTAAAACGATTTAGAGCTTGGGTTTTGGCATTTTTCAGTGGCTTTTGAAGAGAAGATTCATAGGTAACGATTTCCAACTTTAATTCACTTGTATATCATTAATTCATAGCTATTTCTTCAATCTAATCAATGAATTTGTGTGAAACATCATGAAAATGGGATAAAAGTTCCCCAAGTAGAAATTTGAGAAGTTAGGGAGATTTTCCCGCCGGATTTTGATGATTCTTGTTCGAGTGAGTTAGTGAGTGAATGGGTTTTCAGATTTATGGTTTTTACCGGATTCCGAGACGTGGGCTAGGTGGACTTTTTGGGCATTTTTCCTAATTTCGCGTATTAACTTCGAATTTATTAGCTATTTTGATTCCTTAAAGTGATATTTACATTATGCAATCGAATTGAATAGATTTGGACCATTTGGAGTCGGATACTCGTGGCAAGAGCGTGGTTTTGAGTTGAGTAGCGCAGTCGAGGTAAGTGGCTTGCTTAACTCTGTGTTGGGGACTTTCCCTTAGGATGTTTTGATACTATTTGTTATATGGGCGTCGTGTACGTGAGGTGGCGAGTACGTACATGGGCCATTGTTTCTTAATTTTCATTTTTCCTATACACGCCATAAATCATTTTACTCTTATTTCACTGTCAATGTGCTACTTGTGTAATTTTGATTAGGAAGAAGAATGCCTACCTGTTTTACCTAAATTTCCTATTTGATACAATGTGTAGCATGTCAGTTAGTCTTTATCTTGATCTTATTTGTAATTCCTTTCCTGATCTGTTTAAACACCCGTATCCGGCATTCATTTGCATTTTCATATTTAAACTGGGACTACAGACGTATTTCAAGAGCTTCCCCCTTGTACTGCATATTTAAATTGGGACTATGGATGTATTCCAGGAGCTTTCCCCTTGTACTGCATATTAAATTTGGACTACGGGCGTATTCCAGGAGCTTTCCCCCTGTAGTACATATTTAAATTGGGACTATGGATGTATTCCAGGAGCTTTCCCCTTGTACTGCATTGCGTATTTACATTTGAAACTACGGGACGAATTCCGAGAGATTCCATCGTGTGATACTTGTGCTGAGCTAAGGTCTCCCTGTTACTGTTTTACTTGTAGCTTAATTGTTTCTACTGTTTTACCTTAGCTCTTTTTTAAAATATTTTTTGGCACTATTTTAGACTGTTTTTCTTATAAAAATCCAGTAGAGTCTTAACATGACCTCGTCACTATTTGACTGGGGTTAGGCTTGGCACTTACTCGGTACCAATTGTGGAGTACTCATGCCATTTCCTGAACATGTTTCTCCGTGTGCAGATCCAGGTACCAACACTCAATTTTGTGGCTATGAGTCACTTAGCAGCTTCGAGGAGATCGCGAGGTAATTCTGCCGCGTCCGCAGAACCCCTCGAGTCCCTTTCTATTATAATATAGGCATAGATGACATACGTATTTTTCCTACTTTATTGTATAGAGCTACTTTAAGTACAGAGCTTGTGACTGATGTGACATTCCGGGTTTTGGGAAGTGAAATTGTACATGCCGAGCGGCTGTGTTATGTGTCTTTTTATTCTTTTATGTTTCATTTATTATATTTCATTTACTTTTCCGCAAATTTAGGCTTACCTAGTCGTAGAGACTAGGTGCCATCACGAGATCGTCCGGAGGGTAAATCGTGTTGTGACAAGATGTCAGCAATTTGTTTATCAGTAGCACAAAATTCAATAGAGATCATTCTCTTATCATAATTGTCCCTTAAACAATGATGTCTAACATCTATGTGCTTTGTTCTTTTATGATGAACGGGGTTCTTTTTCATACTGATAGCACTAGTGTTATCACAAAAGATAGGGAAACATCCAACATCGATTCCAAAATCCATCAGTTACTGTTTAATACACAATAGTTGAGCATAACATAAGGCTGCAGCCACATACTCAGCCTCAACAGTAGATAGAGCCACAAAATTCTGCTTTTTAGTGGCCCAAGACACGAGGCATGAGCCCAGAAAGTGTGCCATACCTGAGGTGCTCTTTCTATCCACTAAGAAACCTACATAATCACCATAATCATATCTCACAAGATTAAATTACTACTTTTTTGATACCAAAGACATAGATCAGTAGTGTCTTTTAGGTATCTCGAGATTCTCTTTACAACAGTTAAGTGTGCTTCCTTTGGATTAGCCTGAAATCTTGCACAAAGTCCGACACTGAAAAAAATGTCAGGTCTACTAGCAGTGAGATACAACAATGAACCAATCATCCCCCTATACAACTTTTGATCAACAGATGAACCAGGTTCATCTACATCCAGTTTTGTAGTTGTTGCAATAGGAGTGTCAATTTCTTTGGAATCTTCCATTTTAAACCTTTTAAGCAACTCTTTTACATACTTTTGCTGATGGATCATAGTTCCATTTGATGTAGAAAATTCACCCATCATGCTCATTTCAAATTCTTATAAGCTCACCCATCATACTCATTTCAAATTCACTCCCCATTAGTTTAGCAAATTCTTTACTTAGCTTATCATTAGTTGCTCCAAAGATTATGTCATCTACATATATCTGAACTACAAAGAGATCTTTACCTTTTTCTTTCAAGAACAGAGTACAATCAATTTTACCTCTCTTGTAGTCATGCTCAAGTAAACATTTTGATAATCTTTCACACCATGCTCTTGGAGCTTGCTTGAGCCCATGCAGTGCTTTGTCAAGTTTTTACACATGATCAGGATTCTCCTTGTCCTCAAACTCCGAAGGTTGCTTGACAAACACTTCTTCCTTTAGATAGCCATTTAGGAAGTCACTCTTGACATCCATCTGCTGAAGGGTGAATTCCATGTAAGCAGCAAAGGCTATGAGGAGCCTTATTGCTTCCAACCTTTCCATTGGAGCAAAATTTTCATCACATTCTATGCTTTCCCCCTGACTATATCCTTGAACCACCAATCTTGCCTTGTTCCTTGTAACTGGTCCAACTTTATTTTTATTTCTGAAGACCAACTTTGTGCCAATTACTGATCTATCCAAGGGTCTTGGTAACAAATGCCAAACATTACTCCTTTCAAATTGGTTGAGTTCATCTTGCATTACATTTACCAGGTCAGCTTCCTGCAAAGCCTTTGCAACGTTTTTAGGTTCAATAAGTGACAAGAAAGCATCAAAAGCACAAATATTCTTTAAAAAGATTTGTTTTTGATTCCAGAGGTTGAATCAATGATAATGTTCTCAATAGGGTGAGAACTTTTATATCTGTAAGGTTTCGCAACCAACTTGTTACTCCTTGATGTTCCTTACACGCTTTGTTGCTGTGGAATAGGTTCAGGTACAGGTTCCAACGAAGTTTGGGAATTATTTTGTTCAATTCCCCCTGTCATGTTGCCCGGGGTTCCATCACCTATTCCATCACATGTTCCTTCCTCTAGTGTTGCTTCAGTCTGGGCTGTGGTTTCATTTGAATTTCTGACAACCCCAATTGCTTCATCATCTTATTCCTGTCTCACAGAAAGAATGTTAGTTTCATCAAAACCCACATGTAGAGTTTCTTCAACACACATAGTTCTTTTGTTATAAACATTATAAGCTTTACTATGTAAAGAATATCCCAAGAATACTCCCTCATCACTTATGGGATCAACCTTACCTAGGGAGTCTTTACCATTGTTGTGCACAAAGCACTTGCAACCAAAATCCCTAAGGTGTGATATATTTGGTTTTCTCCCTTTAAGTGACTCATAGGGAGTCTTCTCTACAAGAGAACTAGTCATGCACCTATTTATGATGTAGCATGCAGTATTAACAACATCTGCCCAGAAGCTATGGGGTAGTTTACTAGAAAGAAGCATAGTCCTAGCCATATCTTCAAGTGTCCTATTCTTTCTTTTCACCACTTCATTTTGTTGTGGAATTCTAGGAGCAGAAACATTACGATCTATGCCATACTCATCACAAAATTCAGCAAATTTGGCATTTTCAAATTCAGTTCCATGATTAGACCTAAATGATGCAAGTTGATTTCCTAATTGTTTTTGAATTTTTCTAACAAAAGAAGTAAATATGTCAAATGCCTCATCCTTAGATGATAGAAACAATATCAAGGTAAATCTAGAATAATCATCAACAATCATCATCACATATCTCTTACCACATCTGCTTAATGTTCTCATTGGACCACAAAGATCCATATGAACCAGTTCCATCATTCTAATGGTACTTACAACTTTATTGCTTTTAAAAGAGGATCTTACCTGCTCCCCACTTGCACAAGCCTCAGAAACTTTGTCTTCCTTGAACATAATGTTAAGCAGTCCTATCACTAAGTCCTTGGAGACTAATTTGTTAAGTTGACTTAGGCTTGCATGTCTAAGTCTCTTATGCCAAATGAGGGAAACATTTTCCAGCACACTTAAGCATGTTAGTTCATTTTCTGATAGTGTGGACAGATCTATGATGTATATATTGTTCACTCTTTTTTCTTGCAAAATAATCTTTTCAATGGTAAGATTTATCACAAAATATTTTGTAGAGGTGAATGCTACCAAGTTACCTCTATCACACAGTTATGAGAACCGATTAGGCTATATTTCAAGCTGTCTATCAAGTAGACATTCTCAATGTAATGAGTGTCATTCTTACCTACCTTACCAACACCAATGATTTCACCTTTCTTTCCATTTCCAAAGGAGACATTTCCTCCTTTTAGGTCCTCAAGTGAAAGGAACTGGTCCTTGTTGCCAGTCATGTGCTTTGAGCAGCCACTATCCATGTACCATATTTGGCTGCTCCCCTTCACTTGAACCTACAAAAGGAAATCAGGAGTTAGTCATAGGAACCCAAGCTAGTTTGGGTCCCTTTCCATAAGCAAAAGGATGAATTAAATTCTTTTTAGCCCAACTTGGTAACAAATTCTTCCCTTGAACAAAACTTTTGTTCTTTTGACTGGACTTTTCTTTTGCATTACATTCACTTTTATAGTGACAAGTCTTACCACAACGGGTACAAATTTTGTTCTCATGAAGAGTGAGGTACTTGCTTCTAGGATCCCATTTAGGAAGTTGATTCCCAAAGCCAAGTCTTGTTCTATTGCTACTATGATGTTCATGTAGCCATGTCAAAGCATCAAAGCATCTAATCCATTTACAGGTTCTCTCTAGTTCATGCTTGACCTTACCTAGTTCCTCCTTCAACACTTTTATCTATTCATCCTTCCTATACAACTTATCTTTTAGTTTACCTACATTTTCTTCTAAGGTTATTTGAGAGCTGTCAGTTGTCTTCTTACTGGTTCCTAGTTTCAGTTTTAGATTTTCAGATTTTAATCTAGGAAATTTGTTTCAAATATATGAACCTGGTTCTTCAAAGCAGTATTTTCACTCACAGTCTCACTGACTCTGAGTTCCAGGTTCTTACACTTTGCTTTTAAAATCACACAATCTTTAGACAACTGTTCCTTTTCCCTATTGATTACCTCAGATTCATTAATAAATCTAGCAGTAATTCAAAGGTTTTTCTTTAGACAAAAACTTAATCTTGTCTTTGAGATGAATTATAGTTACCTTAGATTCCTCATATGATTCGCAAATTGCCATAAGTGCTTGTTCATCTCCATCTTCATCATATGATTCCTCATCTGAACTTTCTCCCCAAGCAGCAACCATAGACTTTGTTGATCCTTAGTTCTTCTTGGGATGAAACTTTTCCTTCTTCCGGTTCCTTCGTTCAAATCTTTCCTTCTTACATTCAATTTCTCATTGAGGGCAGTTCTTGGTGTGATGATCAGTCTTCCCACACTTGTAGCATCCCTCATTAATCATTTTTCAGGTACCCTTTTCTTGCTGTAATTTTCACCTCTTGAGGAACCTTTTCCTCTCATAAGGTATTTCTTGAAATACTTGGTGATCATAGCCATTTCATCTTCCTCCAGATCAGCTCTTTTAGTAATTATAAGTTCCACACTCCTTTCCTTCTTGGGAACATCCATCTTCATGGACTGCCTTCTAAGTTCGTAGGTAGTGATATTTCCAATCAGCTCATCCAGTTTAAGAGTTGCAATGTTCTTAAGTTCCTGAATTGCAGTGATCTTGTTTTCCCAAGAAACTGGCAGAACCCTTGTCAGAATCTTCTCAACTTTGTCTTCTTCAAGAAGAGTCCTTCCAAGAGATTTTAGTTCATTAGTCAGTGTAGTGAACCTTGTAAACATCTCTTGCAAATGATCCACTTGCAAAGTGTCCTAAATTTCTAAATGATCCACTTGCAAAGTGTCCTAAATTTCTTTAGCAGTGGTACAACTTTGAATTCTGCTGTACTCGTCTGGACCAAGACCACACACAAGCCACTTCTTAGCCTTAGCATTCTTTTCCCACTTTCTAATATCCTCAGTAGTACAATCAGCTCTTGTCTTTGGCACATCTACTCCTTCAGCATTCTTCTTCATGGTGGCCAAGGGACCATCAATAACAATTTCCCATAGCTCGTAGTCTTCTCCAATTATATGATGTCTCATCGTGTTCTTCCACCAGGAGTAGTACTGGAAGTTGAAGAGTAGAGGCCTAGCAGTTGATTGTCCTTCCCAGTTCCCAGGTGGTGCACTAGCTTGATCTTCTCCTAAGGTGTTAGCCTCTTCCAGGATAACCCACTCTGATACCAATTGATGTTTTATACGTCNTCTCCTTGTGAGAGCCCCCCCCTCTTCAAAATATTTTTTTTTTATCAACAACAACAACAAAGGGGGGGGGGGGGGGGGGGGTGATTTGTGTGGTGTCCTACTTTCGCGTGCACTTGTTATAGAAGGACCAGGTTCTTCTATGTGTTCCAACTCCTACTCTTTGCGGCATAATAAATACAGAAAATAAAGAACACAAAGATTTTTACGTGGAAAACACCTGGCTCAAAAGGTGAAAAAACCACGACCTACTACAATAGGATTTTCCCAAAACTCTTTACTAAATCAGTGAGCCAAACAACATTTACAAAAAATCTTTTGTAAACCCAGGATTACCTCGAATCCCTTGTAGCAAACTAGCCTCTAGCTGTTTGCGACAAACTCCAAGTTAGCTATAATTTGAAACACACAATACCTATTACAGACGCTTCTAGATAAAGCTGAAAAGGTACAAGTTAAAATCACCTACTACAAATAAACTAGACTAAAGACAACAGTTGGAACTGGTTCTTCTAGTTGGTTTAAGTAGCTTCAGATTCGCACACTCAATTCTCACACGAACTGCGTGCAAATTTTCCTTGCTAATTTTGCTCTAAATGCTTTCTTAACTTTTGCTTTTGTGCGTGCCTGTACAATAAGAACAATCTGCAATATATATGATTAGTAGATAACGAGTTAACTATAATTCTAATGCTACTCTTCCTTGGTGGAAAAGTTCTAGTTAATCTCAACTCCTCAAATCCTTCCTTATCTTTAATTATGTTCTTACTAAATAAGGAGTCCTTCTCCTTATCATTTTTTAATCTTTTCGATCAGGAGATATATCTTATTTTATCATATTTCGTTTATCTCCTACATGTGCACCTCACGTGCCTTTGAATCTGCTTGTGTCTATGTCTGCCAGTGATGGACTTGGTTCATTTCTGAGTTTTGTCAATATACAAAACTAATCAATTTCATGGGCCAACAACAATACATGTCCAAATCATACTGACCAAATAAGTAACTCACGAGAAAATGGAGCGTACCAACACCTTCCGCTGAGCTGATAACCTACTTGAAGGACTCTCAACTCGTATATCGGGACCTGCGCGCATGAAACACAAAGTCCCCATGCAAAAGGGACGTCAATACAAATAATGTACCGAGTATATAAGAAATGAAAATCAGTAAATAAAAGACATAGATAAACATGGAGTAAAGGACTCAACATGTAAGTCTGAATAGCTCTGTGAATCCTTTCGTATTTATAATGTCATGCATATGCATATAAATGTCTTACCATGCATAGGTATATATGTACATAACATCATCAAGCCTCTGAGGGCATCCCATTATATCATCTCGGCAACTGTGGGCAAATCATCAACGTATGCCAGCTGATCAGGTGGTTGTACGTATATAACGCTGTAACCTTTTCCCATATACACACACACACACACACACACACACATATATATATATATATATATATATATATATATATATAATGCCATATGGTCATGGGTTAATGTACATGTATAAATGAATGCAAAGCATGAGAAGTACATAAATAAAATCTCTCAAAATGTCATAAGACCATTATGCCTTTGATTAATATCATGAAATAAACTTTATTAACTTACGTATTTTCTGAGACACATGAACAGATAATAGAATAACAGGAAACATGGGGAATCAAGAACATAGGCACCTCTAGCATTTCTATGAATAGAGTCATTTTATGAAAGTTGTGCATTTTCTCGTTTCGTTTGTATCGTATGGATCATGCCAAACGGAAAGAAGGGATAACCTTAACATACCTAAGCCGATTTTCTTGACAATCCCTCTAACACACGTTTTTTGCGAAAAACACGTAACGCCGGATCGAAGTAGGAAATATCCTTATGATATTCTTGAGAAAGATTGCACTGTACTCTCTTAAAATCACAAACCTCACGTTGCTAAGTTGTTTTATATAACTTTTGTTGAAGAAAATTCCATATGAATCTCTCTTTTGTGAATTTGATCATAATCTTGTTGATACTTGCTGAAGGAAATAACTGCTCCAAATTTGATCATAATCTTCTACTTATCTCACGACAGCTTCTCCAGCTTATTACCTATGATAGTATGATACGAAAGATACTTTACGTTGGTGCTCGGTTGAGTAAGGGACCAAGTGCCCGCCGCGGCCCATCGATTTGGGTCGTGACATTGGGAGATTTTCTACATTAGGCCTTTTTATCATCTACAACTTTCTTAAGCTATTCTCCACTTCTAGTTTAGTTTATTGTTAGTTAGTCGAATCTAATTCATTAGTTAATACCAGCAAAAAATCCAAGTATGTTTGTCCCTCTTTGTTTAACTCAGATTATTTAGTAATTGAGTCAACTAGAACGCTTCATAGCTCCCTGTGGGATTCGACCCCGACTCATAGTAGAGTAAATTATATTGCATATGACAGTAGCATATCTTTTATCGAGGTTTGTTTTGGACGTCATCCGAAGACATGTATGGAGTCCTACCTTGTTGGTGAGGATTTGTGGCAAGTTATCAATTGAAGTAACACAAATTCGCTACTGAGACACAACAAAATAACAACAAAAACAACAACATACCCAAGTATTATCCCACACCATGGAATCTGAGGAGAGTAGTGAACCCGCTTAAAAAATGGAAGCAGATTAATACCAAGGCAGTAAATTTCTTGCATATAGTATTAGGGAAACCATAGATAAAAATTAAAATAACGATATTGTCTTAGAGGAAAACTGATAAAGGTGAAAGATGGTGCTTTGACCAGCGACTGATTGACTGGGACAATGTAATCTGTAAATTGCCAATTGAAAAATTAACTATTAAAGATTCAAAAATTTTGGGGACATAAATAAAGCCACTGCTATAGTGGCTTGGGGGTAAAGTTGGCCTACTCAGATAGTCAAATAAAGTGTGTTAGATGCACATTATTTTTATCCTTTGTTTTATTGATTGTCTTTAAAAAAATTATACTTGTTGGTTTTTTTTACGGCGGCAGAACTCCCTGTTTCCTCGGAAGTGGATTGTGACCGAAGTTTTGCCAAGTTGGCAAAGGAAAAAAGGGAAAAGGAAAGAGGGGGTGATTTGTGTGGTGTCTAATTTTTGCGTGCACTTGTTATAGAAGGATCATGTTCTTCTATGTGTTCCAACTTCAATAGTTTGCGGAATAATAAATACAGAAATTACAGAACACAGAGATTTTTACGTGGAAAACACCGGCTCAAAAGATAAAAAAACCACGACCTACTTTCCAGTAGGATTTTCCCAAACTCTTTACTAAATTGAGCCAAACAACATTTACAAAACCTCTTTTGTAAACCTAGGATTACCTCTAATCCCTTTGTCGCAAACTAGCCTCTAGCTATTTGCGACAAACTTCAAGTTAGCCATAACTTAAAACACAGTACCTATTATAGATGCTTCTAGATAAAGCTGAAAAGGTACAAGTTGAAATCACCCACTACAAATAAGCTAGACTAAAAGACAATAGTTGGAACTGGTTCTTCTAGCTGGTTCAAGTAGCTTCAGAGTCGCATACTTAAATCTCACACGAACTGCTTGCAAAATTGCCTTGCGAATTTTGCTCTCAATTCTTGCTTAGCTTCTTCTTTTGTGTGTGCCTGTACAATGAGAAAACTGAGCAATATATATGATTAGTAGACGAGATTTACTAGAATTCTAATGCTACTCTTCCTTGGTGGAAGAGTTCTAGTTAATCTCATCTCCTTAGATCCTTCCTATTCTTGATTCTGTTTTTACTGAATAAGGAGTCATTCTCCTTATCATTTTGCAATCTTTTCGATCAGGAGATATCTCTTTAATTCACGGATATCGTTTATCCCCTGCATGTACACCTCATGTTCCTTTAACTATGCATGTGTCTATGTCTTTAGTGATAGACCTGGTTCATCTTTGAGTTCTTTTGTTAATCTTCAAAACCATTCAGATTCTTGGCCCAACTAATTCCCCCTTTTTGATGATGACAAACTTTGTGCTTAAACTTGTAACCAACTTAATCCAACATACACACTTTTTGGAGTATTAAGCATTTATCCATAAAGAACCAGGTTCATTAGGTTATAAATATCACATGTTCAAAGTATAGCACATCTTCCCCCTTTTGGCATCATCGAAAAGTTGCAAAATGTAAGAAGTCCCAGATATATAAGAACTACTCATGGCCACTGGGGCAACTGCAAGTGCAATCATGTATTAATCATCAATAGTAAACCAAGAATGCAAACTATCAAAGAAAAAGAAACACGATTAAGAGCATATATAGCAGAACTCATTGATAGAAAGCATTGTTCATCCACAATCCACAAAAAGAAATAAAAACAGTTAACACCATGAGCAAAAAAATAAAAAATCCCTAATTTGGGTCACTGAAGTACGAAGACAGGCTGGACTACAAAGGCTAGGAAGGGGTGGAGGCTGGGTTTTTGGCTTGGAGAAGAGATAGCATATCCTTAGGAATCCCCTCATTCTTCTCCTTTTCTTTAGCAAGCTCAGTTCTGAGAGCATCCCTCTCAGATTCAACCTCTGCCAGGTGGTTCTTCAGCTAAAGTATTTATGTATCCTTCGCCCCACCCTCCTGCACAAGTGCTCTGACTTTGCTGTTCACAGGTGTCTTCTTGGATTAACCGGGTTCATTTTCAGAAACATTAACAACATAGTCACATGCCAGAAGAGTATTTTTGCCAAAGTGATCCTTGATTGTTTCCCTTTCTGCCTTCTTTAGAGGCACCTTATAGTGAGCAAGTACAGTTGTGAGGATGAATCCATATGGAATGGCATGAGCTTTGGAACAATTAAACACCCTGTCCAGCACCTGAATGATGAAGTAAGGCCAGTTGATCTACTTTCCACTATACGTGCACTCCACTAGAACTAAGTCCATGTAGTTAGCTATGTGCCTTCTCTCCTATCTTGGCAGTACAAACTTGTTGATGAACTCAAACACCACTTTGTGAGGAGGCTTCATCTCACTCTTGTAGACTGCCCTTGGTTCAACCACCTCTTCATTTTCACAAAACCTTCTTGTGATTCGTAGAGCAGTAGGAAGAGCATATAAGCTTGTCTACTTTTGCCTGGTGTAATCATCATAGCCTTCAGACGGAATCCCAATCACTTCTCCTAATTATATGGCATCAAAATAAATTTTTGTCCCCTTGACTTGGCTAGAGACTCTGCTATCCTTGATTACAGCATTGTCCATGAACTCGACTATCTCACTTCTGGCCAGCCGCCATTCCAACTGAAGGACCATGTCCTTCAAGCCCTGTACCTCCAGCTTAACCATCAGATAGACCATGCCAGATTACTCCAAATCTTTCAACAGTCTCTCCTTAAGAACGGTGCGCTACCCAAACATTGTCAAAGTATCCTTCTCTCCAGCAGACTCATCTTCTTCTTCATCACTCCAATTCTCCTCTTCATCAATTTGAACTTTCTTTGATTTTACTGTAGACCTGGTTCTTTTGGCTACATTTGAGGGTGCAACAGACACAGATTCAGACTTCTTTGAAGAAGTCTTGGCTTTGTTTGGTTTGGGGGTCTGAATCTCAACTTCTGCCATTTGTTTACCTCGATGGACCAGGTCCATCTCTTCAATCTCAACGGCCTCTACAAACTCAGCAACTTTCTCCTTTCCTTCTCAATTCTCTTTCTCTTATTCTTCTCCAAGGCCTTTTATTACTCATCCTCACTCTGCCTAAGTGCACTTCTTGTGGTTCTTCCTCTTGGAAGAGGAATTTCAGAATCAGTAGAGGGAGTAGCTTTCCTCTTCTTACTTGCTCCTGCAGTTTCATAATTCTTAGCCTTGGAAGTCCTTTTCTTCTTTGGTTTATAACTTTCTCCTAACATCTTCATAAGATTTGATAAGGTTTCCTCAATAGATGAACCGAGTTCATTTGTAGATTTTCCAATATTTGCTAACCCCTCAGCAACCTCGCCTGAGTCACTTCCCCCTAACTCCTTGGCTTCTTCTCCTACTACTACTGGTTCAGTGCCATAGATAGCCAACTGAGTAGTTGTCTCCCCTGTTCCCATCACTTCGGTCTGACCTCCCTCTCTCTCCTTTCCTTTCTCACTTTTATTTTTACTACCTCGTCTTCTTATATATGGTACCTCTACATCCACCACAGACCCAATCAAGACAAACCTATTTTCAGTAATTTCATAATCAGCATCAGACCTAGGTTTTAGAATAGATGATACCTGGTCAGAATCAGATGAACCTGTTGCTTCCCCCTCAGTTGCTGACTTGAAGGAGTCACTATAGTTTTATGATTCTTGAGCCTGCCTAGCTTGAAGTTTAGCATTCAACTTTTGTAGAGAGGGCCTGTAGCCACTGTTTTTCTGGCAAGTATTTTGACCCTCTTTCTCCTGGGTTCTGGATAAGGTTTGGGTTGAGGAATGGTGGGGCTTGGTTGAGACGGAATGGGATTTTGTTGAGGAGTGGTGGGATGGGATTGAGATGAAGTGGAGCTTGATTGCGAGGGTGTAGTGTTGTATTGAGGTGTGGAGGAAGAGGTCGATGTTGGTGTAACAGGTGTCAGAGTATCAACAATTTTGATTTTGATTGAAGAAGAAGAAGAAAAAGTTAGGATTAAGGGTTGGACCAGAGAAATGAAAGGGTTTCGACGATAATGTTGTTTATAATGGCTTACAGATGTGATGATGATGAGGTTTTAAAGGGAATGGGTAATCAATATATAATGGCAGTATTTTGGGTCAAAAAGAAGTCTAATAACTTCTGTAATTAGCAGTTAGAGATGACAATTACTGCTACCCTATTTTCTAGGCTTTTTAATTTGATGGGAGTCTAAGAGGTGACGGAACTGGTTCAAAAAAATAGGATAAAATCTAGATTTTGAAAAGGTCTTGTTTAGGTAAAGTTCTGCTCATGATTAACTATTAATATTTAAAAATGTGTATTATGGGGAACATATACGTCTCTATTCAGATGAACCAGCACTGATGAACCAAGTTCATCATGTAAGAATCCTCTTGATCAAGCCTCACCTTTCAGCAATAGGGAAAAAATCATTAGTAACTAATGAGTCATATCAAAACGTGGCGAAAGAGTATGTTATTTACAACATGAAACTGAGTAACCGTTAATCTGATTATTTACACAAATTTCAGAATTTCTAGCCAACAAATTTTTCTTTTTCATTTTTTTCATTTACATCTTGAACTGGTTCAATTAGGTGATCTTAATCATCCCTAAGTCTAACATGTTCCTTTCAAAATTCTCTCTACTTAGTGCTTTTCTAAATATTTAAGCAATCTGTTTATCAGTGGCATAAAATTCAATAGAGATCAATCCCTTCTCATAATTGTCCCTTAAAAAATAGTGTCTAACATCTACGTGCTTTGTTCTTTTATGATGAACGGGGTTCTTTGTCATACTGATAGCGCTAGTGTTATCGCAAAAGATAGGGATACATCCAAACTCTTGTCCAAAATCCATCAATTGTTGTTTAATCCATAATAACTGAGCACAACATGAGGCTGAAGCCACATACTCAGCCTCAGTAGTGGATAGAGCTACTGAATTCTGCGTTTTAGTGTCCCAAGACACAAGACATGAGCCCAGAAAGTGTGCCATACCTGAGGTGCTCTTTCTATCTACTAGAAAACCTGCGTAGTCAGCATCAACATATCCCACAAGATTAAAGTTACTACCTTTTGGATATTAAAGACATAGATCAGTGGTGCCTTTTAGGTATCATAAGATTCTCTTTACTGCAGTTAAGTGAGATTCTTTTGGATTAGCCTGAAATCTTGCACAAAGTCCTACACTGAAAACAATGTCAGGTCTACTGGCGGTGAGATACAACAATAAGCCAATCATTCCCCTATACAACTTTTCAACAGATGAACCAGGTTCATCTACATCTAGTTTTGTGGCTGTTGCAATAGGAGTGTCAATTTCTTTGGAGTCTTCCATTTTAAATCTTTTAAGCAACTCTTTCATATATTTTTGCCGATGGATCATAGTTCCATTTGAATTTTGTTTAATTTGTAATACTAAAAAGAAATTAAGCTCACCCATCATGCTCATTTGAAATTCACTCCCCATTAATTTAGTCATCTACATAAATTTGAACTACCAGGAGACCTTTACCTTTTTCCTTCAGGAACAAAGTACTATCAATTTTACCTCTCTTGTAGTCATGCTCAAGCAAGAATTTTGATAGACTTTCATACCATGATCTGGGAGCTTGCTTGAGTCAATACAGTGTTTTGTCGAGCTTGTACACATGATCAGAATTCTCCTTGTTCTCAAACCCTGGAGGCTGCTTGACAAACACTTCTTCCTTTAGATAACCATTCAGGAAGGCACTCTTTACATCCATCTGGTTAAGGGTGAATTCCATGTAAGCAACAAAGGCTATGAGGAGCCTTATTGCTTCCATCCTTGTCACTGGAGTAAAAGTTTCATCATAATCGATGACGTCCTTCTGACTATATCCTTGAACTACCAATATTGCCTTGTTTCTTGTAACTATTCCATATTCATCACGTTTGTTTCTGAAGACTTACTTTGTCCCAATTACTGATCTATCCAAGGGTCTTGGTACCATATGCCAAACTAGACTACTTTCAAATTGGTTGAGTTCATCTTGCATTGCATTTACCCAGTCTGCATCCTGCAAGGCCTCAGCAATATTTTTAGGTTCAATAAGAGATATGAAAGCATCAAAAGCACAAAGATTTTTCAAAGAATAGATGGTTTTGATTCCAGAGGTTGGATCAGTGATAATGTTCTCAATAGGGTGAGAACTTAGATATCTGTGTGGTTTCACAACCAACTGGTTACTTTTGAAGTTACTACAGTGCCTTGTTGTTGTGAAACAGGATCAGGGACAGGTTCAAATAAAGTTTGGAAATTAGTTTGTTGTTCCGTTCCCCCTTTCATGTTGCCCAAGATGGATGAACCGGTTCCATCACCTGTTCCTTCCTCCAGTGTTGCTCCAGTTTGGACTGAGTTTCTGACCAGCCCAATTTTTTCATCCTCTTATTCCTGTCTCTCAGAAAGAATGTTAGTTTCATCAAAAACCACATGCACACTTTCTTCAACACACATAGTTCTTTTGTTATAAACATTATAAGCCTTACTATGTGAAGAATATCCCAGGAATACTCCCTCATCACTTATGGGATAAAACTTACCTGGGGAGTCCTTACCATTGTTGTGCACAAAGCACTTGCAACCAAAATCCCTAAGGTGGGATATGTTGGACTTTTTCCCTTTAAGTAACTCATAGAGTTTATTGTCTACAAGTGGTCTAGTCATACACCTATTTATGATGTAATACGCAGTATTTATAGCTCTTGCCAGAAGCTATGAGGTAGTTTACTAGAAAGAAACATAGTCCTAGCCATATCTTCAAGTGTCCTATTCTTTCTTTCAACCACTCAATTTTGTTGTGGAGTTCTAGGGGATGAAAAATTATGATATATGCCATGCTCATCACAAAATTCAACAAATTTAGAAATTTAAAATTCAGTGCCATGATCAGACCTAATTGATGTTAGTTGATTTCCTAATTGTTTCTGAATCTTTCTAACAAAAGAAGTAAACATATCAAATGCCTCATCTTTAGATGTTAGAAACAGTGTCCAGGTAAATCTAGAAAAGTCATCAACAAGCACCATCACATATCTCTTACCACCTCTACTTAGTGTTCTCATAGGACCACAAAGATCCATATGGACCAGTTCCATCGTTCTGGTGGTACTTACCATTTTCTTGCTTTTAAAAGAGGATCTTACATGCTTTCTCCTTGCACAAGCCTCACAAACTTTGTCTTCCTTAAACTTAATGTTAGGCAAGCCTATCATTAAGTCCTTGGAGACTAATTTGTTTAGTTTACTCAGACTTGCATGTCTAAGTCTCTTGTGCCAAAGCAGGGGATAACTGTCCAGCACACTTAAACATGTTAATTCATTTTCTGACAGTGTTGACAGATCTATGATATAAATATTGTCTACTCTTTTTCCCTGCAAAACAATCTTGTTTGTGATAAGATTTATTACAAAACATTTTGTAGAGGTGGATGCTACAAAATTACCTCTGTCACACAGTTGTGACCCACTGATTAGGCTATATTTCAAGCAATCTATCAAGTAAACATTATCAATGGAACTTGTGTCATCCTTACCTACCTTACCAACCCCAATGATTTCACCTTTCTTTCCATTTCCAAATGAGACATTTCCTCATTTGAGGTCTTCAAGTGAAAGAAACTAGTCCTTGTTGCCAGTCATGCGTTTTGAGCAGCCACTATCCATCTACCATATTTGGCTACATCCTTTCACTTGAACCTACTAAAGGAAATCAGGGGTTAGTTTTAGGAACCCAAACTAGTTTGGGTCCCTTCCTATAGGCAAAAGGATGAATTAAATTCTTATTAGCCCAGTTTGGCAAACAATTTTTTCTTTGAACAAAAGTTTTGTTATTTTGACTGGCCTGCTCTTTTGCATTACATTCACTTTCGTAGTGACCAGTCTTACAACAATGGGTACAGATGTTTTTCTTAGGAAGTGTAAGGCAATTGCTTTTAAGATCCTGTTTGGGCAGCTGACTCCCAAAGCCAAGTCCTCTCTTATTTCTACTATGATGTTCATGTAGCCAAGTCAAAGCATCAGAGGATTTTTTCCATTTACAAGTTATGTCTAGTTCATGCTTCACCTTACAAAGTTCCTCATTCAACACTCTTATCTGTTCATATTTCTTATACAACTCATCATTTAATTTTCCTACATTTTCTTCTAAGATGAGTTGAGAGCTCTCAACTGTCCTTTTACTAGTTCCAAGTTTCAGTATTATATTTTTAGATTTTAACTCTAGGACATTGCTTTCAAGTTGATGAACCTGGTTCTTCAGAGCAGCATTTTCACTCACAGTCTCACTGACTCTGAGTTCCAGGTTATTACACTTTGCTTTCAAGATTATACACTCCTTAGACAACTGTTCCTTTTCCTTATTCATTACTTCAGATTCATCGATAAAGTCTAGTAGTAATTCAAAGAGTATTTATTTGGAAAAGAACTTAATCTTATCTTTGAGATGAAATATACTTACCTCAGATTAATCATGAGACTCATCATCGGATTCGCAATTCGCCATAAGTGCATGTTCATCTCCATCTTCATCATTCATCTGAACTTTCTCCCCAAGCAGCAACCATAGCCTTTGTTGACATTTTTTTCTTCTTGGGATAACCTATTCCTTCTTCCGGTTCCTTCGTTCAGACCTTTCCCTTTTCCATTCAACTTCCCATCGAGGGCTTTTTTTGATGAGATGATCAGTTTTCCTACATTTGTAGCAGCCCTCATAGGTGGTTTTTTCTGGTACTCTTACCTTGTTGTAATTTCCACCTCTTGAGGAGCTTTTTCTTCTCATAAGATAATTTTTGAAGTCCTTGGTGATCATAGCCATTTCATCTTCCTCCAGTTTTGCTCCTTCAGTGATTCTCAATGCCAGACTCATTTCCTCCTTGAGAGCATCCATCTTCATTGTCTGCCTTCTAAGTTCATAGGCAGTGAGATTTCCAATTAGAAAGTTGCAATTTTCTTGGATTCCTGAATTGCAGTGATCTTACTCTCCCAAGAGATTGGCAGAACCATTGTCAAAATCTTCTCAACCTTGTCATCTTCAAGAAGAGTCCTTCCAAGAGATTTCAGTTCATTTTTCAGTGTAGTGAACCTAGTGTACATCTCCTGAATGGTCTGTCCTTCCTTCATAGAGAAATTCTCATATTGAGAATATAATAGAGTACCTCTGGATCTCTTCACTTGAGCAGTTCCTTCATGAGCCACTTGGAAGGTGTCCCAAATTTCCTTAGCAGTAGTACAACTTTGAATTCTATTGTACTCATCTGGACCAAGTCCACACACATGCCACTTCTTGGCCTTAGCATTTTTCTCCCACTTCCTTAAATCCTCAGAAGTGCAATCAACTCTTGTCTTTGGCACATCTACACTTTAAGCAGTCTTATTCATGGAGGCCAGGGGACCATCAGTAACTATGTCCCACAGCTTATAGTCTTCACCAATTAAATGATCTTTCATCATGTTCTTCCACCAGGAGTAATACTGTCCATTGAAGAGTGGTGCCCTTGCAGTTGATTGTCCTTCCTAGTTCTCAAGAGGTGCATTCATCTTGATCTTTTCCTAAGGTGTTAGCCTTTTCAAGGATAACCCGCTCTGATACCAATTGATATTCTAAACATCGATACCACACAAGGGGGGGGGGGGGGGGTTGGGGGTGATTTGTGTGGTGTCTAATTTTTGCGTGCACTTGTTATAGAAGGACCAAGTTCTTCTATGTGTTCCAAATCCTACAATTTGCGGAATAATAAATTCAGAAATTAAAGAACATAGAGATTTTTACATTGAAAACACCTGGCTCAAAAGGTGAAAAAACCACGACCTACTTCCCAGTAGGATTTTCCCAAACTCTTTACTAAATCAGTGAGCCAAACAACATTTACAAAAACTCTTTTGTAAACCTAGGATTACCTCTAATACCTTTGTGGAAAACTAGCCTATAACTATTTGCGACAAACTCCAAGTTAGCTATAACCTGAAACACACGGTACCTATTACAGATGCTTCTAGATAAAGCTAAAAAAGGTACAAGTTGAAATCACCTACTACAAATAAACTAGACTAAAAGACAACAGTTGGACTTGGTTCTTCTAGATGGTTCAAGTAGCTCCAGAGTCGCACACTTAAATCTCACACGAACTGCTTAAAAAATTACCTTGCTAATTTTGCTCTCAATTCTTGCTTAGCTTCTGCTTTTGTGCGTGCCTGTACAATAAGAACACTGAGAAATATATAGGATTAGTAGACAAGACATTTACTAGAATTATAATGCTACTCTTCCTTGGTGGAAGAGTTCTAGTTAATCTCATCTCCTTAGATGCTTCCTTATCTTGATTCTGTTCTTGCTGAATAAGGAGTCCTTCTACTTATCATTCTGCAAACTTTTCGATCAGGAGATATCTCTTTAATTCACGAACCTCGTTTATCCCCTGTATGTACACCTCACGTGCCTTTAACTCTGCATGTGTCTATGTCTCCAGTGATGGACCTAGTTCATCTTTGAGTTCCTTTGTCAATCGTCAAAACCATTCAGTTTTTTGGCTTAACACATTCACTTCATCTTAATGAGTATCATTATTTGTGGTAACAGACAGGATCGTTGCCCTCGGATTCAACTACTTTCTGTCTTCGGCTCCACGTGTCACTTCCTTATGCGATTATTTAATATAAACATATTTTACTCTATGCAGATAGTCCGCTACTTTTTGATAACATAACCTTGTGTTGCCGGGAAGTTGGTAGAAATACCCTCTTTGGCGGGAAATCCATTGACCTCCTATGAAATTTTTCTGATGGTTGATTAGACGCACGTCGCATTTAATGCCCCAAACACGCATCATCTCGATATAACATCACTTTTTCCTGTTATTGAAGTAATTATGGCTAAAGGTATAGTTTCCTACACCTTTACTTATAAGAATCAAACTCCTTCATTTACACTTCATAATACTCTAAATTTTCTCAAACTTTCTTTACTCAACTCATACTTCGTCTTTAATGTTTCTTGAACTTTCTTCTTCGAGAGAAAACCTTCCTTCTGATAAAAAATGGCCTTTTCTTCCAGAAGCCCTAGTTATTTAAAGAATAAAGGTAAAACTTATGATGATGTCCCCCTAGGGTGATTACCATCATCCCGAAGGATCTTATTACTGCCAAATCGTTTGAAGAGAAGTATCCTTCTTCTCACCCCCATATGTGGGATGTTAGCGTATACCCTTCTTCTATCTGTCCTTCTAGTATCCCTAATGTGAAGGAAGACTGCCACTGTCAAGATTTGTACATTATCTCTCCCAACCTGGCATAGCGGATAACCTTACCCAAGAATGATTTTACGTATTTTTACTCATATCCCTTCACTTTGGGAGCATTTTCTTTGAGTGGGGAGCTTGACTCCGTCATCGTAGAGTTCTGCCTCCGCTATCAGGTGTGCTTGGCACAAGTAAGTCCTTACTAATGGAGGACAATCGCTTCTTTTCAACGCCTGTGCTAGGAGATGGGAGAAGAGCTATTCCTAGCTCGAGTGATGAACCTTTATTCCCCCAATATCACCGGTGGGGGAATGATAAATTTCAACAAGCGTGGAAACCATGCTCTGCTATCCAGAATGGATGGTGACAATGACCGTGGGTGGATGGATAGGTTCGTTTTAGTCACCACCAGTTACATCCTCTTGGCCACGACCCAGCCTTTCTGGAATTATGGAACCGTACTTGTAAGTCTACCATTAATTCTTTTCTTCAATTAAAGATCATTTATCGTCGTTATTGACCCTCTTATTTTATTTATTTCAGGGACTCGGTGGGTTCCACCTAGGGTTGAAGGTTTTGTCCAATGGGTCCAGAAAATCTTGGACGTTACAACACTCAAAACCCGCACGTGGAAAGAACTTTCCCTTAAATACGGGTGGAAGGCCAAAAATCATGGTAAGTCGAAATCATCTTGTTTTTACCTTCTCATATAAGGAGGTTGTTTGACCTTTCTGTTATATTAAATTCAGGTCTATCCCATGGCTCAATTGTCGTCCTCAAGGAGGACATTTTGGATAATCCAGTAGATGCGGCGAGGCTGCTGCGGAAGGATTTTACTCAAACAGGTGTCTCCAAGATCGCTTCTGGTGCGAGTGCTTCTTCTCTGAGTCCCCAGCCAGACAAAAAACAACCGAAGAGAAGACGTTCCTTCACGGACGGGGTAATGAATAAGAGGGCGAAAAATGTCGCTCCCAAGTCATCTTCAGAAGTTGTGGTGACGAGCCCCCTGCCCGGGCCAACCGTAGACACCGTGATGAGTGATGATGTTAGGGAAGCTAGCGAAGATGAGGCTTCTCTACATAGAAGAAGAAGACCTTCCTTAGCTCAATAGACTTCTCAATTTATTGAGTTAGTTACACCAATCGAGGATGATTCCTCGATTCTCTAAGGGAAGTTTGAGAAGGTAGAAATGCCAACTCCCATTTCTGGATCCCAATCGATGCACGTGATACCGTGAGGAAGAGTACCAGGTCTCTGCCGTCTACGGTTGATGAGAAAAACCAACAACAAGCACCGTGCTTGCCACACCCACTTCTCGTCCTTCAACTCCATCAGCTTCATCTCCTTCTTCACCATCTCTTCTTCTACCACCAGCAATTGCTACATTATTTCCACCGGTCGCATATGTTTGAGATGAGGATTATCCTCTCCCTCAGTACTAGTTCGTGTAAGCTTGGGGAAAAATTACGCCGCCCCCTTAAAAGATCTGCAAAGGAGGTGGAGTGTTACTCTCTCAGTCTCTGCCGAATGCAACCTGTTATCCCGACCGGTGGAACTTGCTAACTATCTGAATCCTTTGGCTTCAAAAAAAGATAGGGAAAAGATACAAGTTCTCTCAGGAGAGTGTTTGTTGGACAATGCTATGTACAACGTCTCTACGGTATGTTCTTCGTTTCCTTCGTTAACTCTTCTATCTTTGATGTAGTAGTATCTTAAGTTTGCCTTTTTTGTTTTGTGTGCCAATTTTCTTGCTTCTGAGGGCCTCCAAAGGTTGATTCGAGATAAGGAGGAACTTACATCCTATCACGACCCAAAAGTCAATTTGTCGTGATGGCACCTATCATGGTACAAGCCAATACAACAACGCAGACATTACAAACACTTTCAAATTTTAACATATGCTAAAACAATCTTAAATAAGGAAATGATCATAAAACTGGATAAAATGTCATAACTAAATATAGAAAATTCCCAATACTTGGGTGTCACTGAGTACATGAGCATATATATATAATGCCATAGTCTGGTACATTGTCTAGAAAGTAGAACTGAATAAATAAAATTGAAAGATAGGGGGAGAAGAGTCAATTTCTGCGGACACCATAGCAACTACCTCGATGATATCTGAATAGGTAAAACCTCCACGATCAACAACCACTATGCCCGTAAATGCCTGGATCTACACACGAGGTTCATGGTGTAGTGTGAGTACAACCAACTCAATAAGTATCGCAATTAAACAAGGCAACGTAAGAGAAGCTTAAATTATTTAGGATACTAGTTGATTTAATGTGATTCTGTCCCTCTAGACCAACACAATATAATATTTAAAGCTAACTCATAAGTCTTCGTGAGAAGAGTATCCATGCAACACTGTTTTCTCAAAATACCCTGCTCAACAATATTATGCCATGTAGAGGAAAGAAAAAAGTAAATCAGATAGATAATCAAGGAAATACAAGTTCCACACATTGCTCGGGCAACTCACATGATGCACGGACAACTCACATGCTAACAATAGAACCCGCACCGACAACTCACGTGTCAATAATTTCAATATATGGATCCGCACAAACAACTCACATGTTGCATGGACAACTCACGTGTTGCACGAACCATGTGCTGCACGGACAAGTCACATGCTACACGGGCAACACACAGGCCAATAAAATAATCCACCTGGCATAACCGTAGGCCTCAGTCCAACAATATCATACATAAGCGATAAAATAAGTATACAAGTATATGATTAATGAAATAAGATTCTCATATCCCTGGACTGGTGTAAATAACATGCTAAAGTGTAAGCATGTGCATATGTGCAATCGTAGCTCAAACAAGCAATTTCATCAATGAAAAGCATTTATTAAGCTCGTTCAGGGGTTAAACCTCTAAGTAGATTCATCAGGTCTCAACTAGGTCACATAAACTATTAAGACAGATGATATATCAAAGCTAAAACATTAACAGTCATGTATAGGCTTATACGAACCTAGGCACAACCCAACAATGAATACATAATCCAGGTGCCCGCACACGGGATCATTCCCACGCATGTGCGCACCCAAAATCACGTGGTTATCAAAATAATTCAGGCAATCGGTGCCTCAACTGAGTTTAAATACGATAATTACCTCAAACGGAGCAAATCTCTACTCCAACAAGACCTTGCCTCGCAAATCGGCCTCTGAATGCCTCGAATCTAGCCACAAAAAATTTGATAGAATCAACATGAGCTAAAGGAATCAATTCCATATGAAATTACAAAGTTCTCAATCAAAAGTCAAAAAGTCAACTCAAAAGTCGACCCCCTAGACCACGTCTATGAATCCGATAAAAGTTACAAAATCTGGAATCCCATTCAACCATAAGTCCAAACATAATAAATTTACCAAAAATCTAACACCAAATCGTGACTTATATCCCCAATTTAAAGTCTCCAAATCCCTAGCCTCAAACTCCCTAAATTCCACCTCAAAAATGCATAAACTAGGTGAGAAATTTAATAGGGAAACAATATTATTGAATAAAAATGATCACAAGTGACTTACCTCAAGAGACCATTCGAAGTCCCTCACAAAAATTACCTGAGACCGAGTTTGAAAAGTCCAAAAATTAGAAAAATCACTAAACCCTTGAATTTAATTTTCTGCCCAGTGCCTTCGCACATACGGGCCAAATACCCGCACCTGTGGAATCGCTTTTGTGATAAGAGTTCCACTTCTGCAGAAGTCTCTTAAGTCCACAAGGTCCGCACCTGTGCTCCAACTTCCGCACCTGCGGAAACGCTTCAGCAACGCTTTATCCGCTTACGCAAAGACAACCTACACTCCCCTTCTCCGAATTTGCGGAGCCTTTCTCGCACCTGCGAGCTCACAGATGCGAAAGGCCCCTCACACCTACGTCACACCCCAGGCCAGCCCAACTCAACTCATGCGATACAGTAGCCACACTTGCCGCGTTGCACCTGCGACCAATCTCCTCGCAGGTGCGATCATACCAGAAAGCTTCATTTTCAACGATGCTCTAAGTCCCATTTTTGGTCCGATAACCATCTGAACTCCACCTGAGGCCCCTAAGATTCAACCAAACATACCAACAAGTCCTAAAACATGATACAAAGTTAGTAGAGCCCTCAAATCGCATCAAACAACATCAAAAGCACGAATTGCACCCCAATTCAAGCCTAATAAAAACTAAGGATTTCCAACTTTAACTATCGATGTCGAATTGATCAAATCAAATTTAGATTCTTTTATTTAAAACCGTACTAGAGACTGCGATGATTTATAAAATATCTCGCAAGACACCCGTGGAGGTAATGCCTCCAAATCTTTAATGCATGAACGAAGATTGCCAACTACAAATCATGAACATGGCAGTTCTTCTCATGAGGCTTTAACTGTCGCGAAGAATAACAAATTACTCTACCATCCTACATCAAGACACACCCAATACCAATTTGATAAGCATCACAATACATTGAATAACAACCAGAAGTTGTAGGCAAAACTAGAACTTGAGTTGTGGTCAAGGTAGTCTTGAGCTTGTGAAAGCTATCCTCACACTCATCTGACCACCTGAATGGAGAACCCTTTAATGTATA
This sequence comes from Nicotiana undulata, assembly GCA_005239495.1. Taxonomy (NCBI): domain Eukaryota; kingdom Viridiplantae; phylum Streptophyta; class Magnoliopsida; order Solanales; family Solanaceae; genus Nicotiana; species Nicotiana undulata. The sequence continues at coordinate 47,224 of ML259582.1, read as the reverse complement.
TTGGGTCAAAGGCGCTACAATATACGAGAAACCCTCCACAAAGTGATGACAATAACCAACTAAGTCGAGGAAGCTCTGAATCTCAGTATCTAAGGACAGTCTGGGCCAACTCTAAAGCACCTTTATCTTCTTTGGATCCACCTTAATCCCCTCACTGGACACTACGTGCCCTAAGAACGCCACCGAACTAAGCCAAAACTCACACTTGGATAACTTGGCGCAAAAAATCTCCTCCCTCAACCGTTGTAATACAATCCCCAAATGTTGGGCATACTCCTCCTGGCTACGTGAGTACACCAGGATATCATCAATGAAGAATACGACAAACAAGTTGAGATATGTCTGAAATATATTGTTCATCAAATGTATGAATGCTACTGGGGCGTTGGTCGTCTTTAGAATATTCTAGTTCCGAATATTCAACTGGTGATACCCAGACCTCAAATCAATCTTGGAGAACACCCTCGCTCCCTGAAGCTGGTCAAATAGATCATCAATGCACGGAAAAAAGGATACTTGTTCTTGATTGTAACTTTGTTCAACTACCTATAATCGATGCTCATCCGCATAGTACCATCCTTCATCTTCATAAACAAAACCAGTGCACCCCACGATGACACATTAAGCCTAATGATGAACCCCTTATCAAGATGTTCCTGGAGTTGTTATTTCAGTTCCTTCAACTTTGTCGGTGCCATGCCATATGAAGGAATATAAATGGGCTGAATGCCTGACACCAAGTCAATACAAAAGTCAGTATCCCTGTCAAGCGGCATGCCCGATAATTCTATTGGAAACACATCCGGAAAGTCTCGAACCACTGGAACAGAATCAATAGTAGGAGTATCAACACCAGCATCCCTCATAAAAGTCAAATATGGAAAACATCCTTTCCCAACCATTCGATGTGCCTTTAAATATGAAATCACTCTGATGGGAACATGAACTAAAGAAGCTCTCCACTCGATTCTCAGCAACCCCGGCATCGCCAATGTCACGGTCTTAGCGTGACAATCAAGAATAACATGATATGGAGACCACCAATCCATACTAAAGATCACATCAAAATCAACCATACTAAGCAATAAAAGATCAACTCTGGTATCCAATCCCCCAATATTAACTACACACGACTGATATACACGGTGCATAATAATAATATTATCCACCAGCGTAGAGACATGAACATGTGAAACTAAGGACTCACGGGGCATATCCAAATAACGAGTAAAATAGGATTATACATAGGAATACGTAGAACCTGGGTCAAATAATGTGGAAGCATATATGTGGCACACTGAGACAATACATGTGATCACTACATCCGAGGCAATAACATCTAGTCATGCAGGAATAACATAGAATCGGGCCTCACCACCACCTGATCAGCTCCCCCCCTAGGGCAACCTCTAGCTGGTACCTCTAAATAGTTGGGCGGGTGGCGAAGTAACTGGTGGTACTGGTATTATCGTCCGAGAACTCTGCTATGAACCCCACTCAACAATCTAGAGCAATCCCTCTTGAGATTACTCAAGTCCCCGCACTCAAAATAACCCCTCCTGTGATGAACTTATTGCTCTTGATAACCCGAGAAACTGCCTGTAGAACTTGAGCAGAAGAGGCATGGTGAGAACTCTCTGCTAGTAGTGCACTGAATGAAGGTTGTCCCGGGAAGGCACTGTAAGAACCGTTGCTAATTTATGCACCACGATAAGCTGGACGAGCCATCTGAGCGGTCCTATACGAATGACCCCTGTTGTGGTGGAACTGAGCCCCAAAAGAACCACTTCTTAAACCACCATATCCAAGAGGTCTATTGGCGTCCCTTTCCTCAGGCTCCTGACTACGTACCATATCTAGCCACCGAGCAATATCAACCACCTTATCGAATGTAACACCTGTTACACTCTCCCGAGTCATAACAAAACTGATAGGTGTGGCCATCAATGAACCTCCTAATCCACTCACTCTCAGTGGGAACCAACCAAACTGCACGATAAGCCAACTCTTAATCTAATCTCATATTGGGTAACAAATATGCTCTACTTACGCAACTGCTCGAACTACCTACGCAAATCTTCTCTGTGAGTCTGTGGCACAAACTTCTCCGAGAAGAGAACCGAGAACTCATGCCATCAAAGTGGTGTTGTGCCGACAGGCCTGCACCTCTCATAGGACTCCCACCATCTAAAGGCAACTCCAGTAAACTAAAAAGTAGTAAATGAGACCCCACTAGTCTCTAGAATACCCCCCGTGCAAAGAATCCACTGGCACCTATCCCAGAAGTCCTGGGCATCGTCTGACCCAACCCATTGAATGATGGATGTGGAGTCTCCCAAATATCTCTAGTCTCTTTTTCTCATCATCACTCATAACAGGACCCACCCGTGCGTGAGTAACTAGAAACAAGTGGGCTGGTAGTACCCTTGTTGTCTGAAGTCCCTGCATTACCTGCTCTTGAGTGTGGGCGGCAGAAGTCTGAGTACCTCCCCCGGCCTGAGAAGTGGCGGGCTCGGTTTTAACTGAAACTACCTGAGCAAGACTAGCAAACATAGTCAATATCTGAGCCAAAGCCTCCTAAAGGCCTGGAATCATAATGGGCACAATTGGTGCCTCAGCGGACCCCACTAGATCAACCATATCTGATACCTGCTCCGGGGCTGGAGAAATTAGTGGATATGCATGTGCTGCTCTAGTTGTTGTACAAGCTATACCTCGGCCCCTACCGCGGCCTCAGCCTCTCATGGCCTTAGCTGGTGGCGGTGGTGGCTGTCCATCTTGTCCGGTAGCACGTGTCCTCACCATTTGTGAGAGAATAGAATAATAGAAGTTCTGTTCCCGAAAGCAACAAATTCGAGTGACATGATTACACAAGTGTGAAGTTTTCCCAAGGGTTTTCCAGCCTCTCGAACATAAGTACAGACACCTCTGTACTAATGTACAAGACTCTACTAAACCTGCTCATGACTCGTGAGACCTATGTAACCTAGGCTCTGATACAAACTTGTCATGATCCAAAACTCACCCTGTTGTGATGGCTCCTATCATGGTACTAGGCAAGCCGACAATTCAGACATTACCAGCACTTTAAAACCTTTTACATATTCTAAAACAATTTTAAATAAGTATGTTATCTTAAAACTAGATAAAATGTCCTAACTAGATGCAGGAGTATTCCAAAAATAGGGTGTCACTAAGTACATGAGCAACTATATAATGACATAGTCTGATACACTACCTAGAAAGTAAAACTGAATAAATAAAACTAAAATATAGGGGAGAGAGTTAAGAACTGCGGACGCTATAACAACTACCTCGATGATCTCCGAACAGGTAAAAACTCCACGATCAACAACCACCATGCCCGGAAATGCCTGGATCTGCACACAAGGTGCATGGTGTAGTGCAAGTACAACCAACTCAATATGTATCTCGATTAAAAAAGGCAAGGGCAGAGAAGCTTAAATTATTCAGGATACTAGTTGATTTTGTGTGATTTTGTCCCTTTAGACCAACATAGTATAATATTTAAAGCTTACTCATAAGGATTCGTGAGAAGAATATCCGTATGTGCATGTGCACTGTTTTCTTAAAATACCCTACTCACCAATATTATGGCATGTAGAGGAATTATACAAGTAAATTAGATAAATGAACAAAGAAATACAAGTTCCACACACAGCACGGGCAACTCACGTGCTGCACGGACAACTTACGTGCTAACAACAGAACCTGCACATATAACTCACATGCAACTTAGACAACTCACCTGCAAATAATTTCAACATATGGATCCACATGGACAACTCATGTGCTGCACATACAACTCACGTGCCAATAATTTCAATATATGGATCTGCACGAACAACTCCCGTGCCAATAATATCAACTCACGTGCTAATAAGATAATCCACCCGGCATTGCCGCCGTCCCTAGTCCAATAATATCATATAGAAGCAATAAAACAAGTATACAAGTGTCACGACCCAAATTTTCCCTCCATTGGGTATCGTGATGGCACCAGTCCTAAAGACTAGGTAAGCCTAATAATTAATAATAACGACAATAAGTAAAGGAACACCAACATTCTAGATATAAAAACCTTGAACGAATTTACAATGTTTTCCCAAAACCGGTAATACAAATCATAAGCTCTACGAATCTCCTACGACTTCTAAATATAACTGTTTTGGAAATAAATGTGACAGTGTATGAATAATAATACAAGGAAGATGACTCTGAAGCCTGCGAACGTATCAATAGGTTACCTTGAGTCTCCTCAACAATCATTCGCGAAGTTACTAACAATCAAAACCTGGATCTGTGCAAACAAAAATGCACAGAAGAGTAGTATGAGCACACCACAGTGGTGCCCAGTAAGTATCAAGACTAACCTCGGTGGAGTAGTGACGAGGACTAGTCAAGACACCACTAGTCTACAAAAATAATTAACATGAATATAGAAGTAACCGAACACTACATCTATCTAAGAATTTACAGGATAATTTACAACAATGACAATATAATGCGGAAGGAAAATTACAGAAAAATAACCACAAAACAACGTAAATTACACAGGAAGATGGATAGCATAACAAACCAAACCCGAAGAAAACGCAATGCAATATAGAACCCCACAACTCAACTCTGCATCTATTTATTCACATCGAGCCTTAGCCATTAAATTTCATAAACTGGTGGGGACCCTTAAACAACAGATCATATGAAAAGATTTGCTAATAAAATTATTTTTATGTAGAAAGATTTCCTTTGAAAACATACTTTCTCAAAAATATATATAAGTATATGTACTAGAGAGGGTTACGTAAAACATAGTTTTCATTCAAATTACGAAGTTTCCAAAGATACTTTCCAAATAAAGACCATTTTATGCAAGATCGGTGCTTTTCAAATATACTTTCGATGTAAAAGTCTTCAGATATAATCATTTAAAAAAACCCATTACTTTTCAATAATACCTTTTCAGAAAAATCACGTAATCATAATCTCCTCAAGGTAAATCTGTCGGAACTCAGTCTGTACTCAAAACTTGTCTTGTAAATAAATGTAGTAAGGAGTCAATGCAAATATCCGGATTTAAACAACGGAATATTAACTCTTAAACAAATGCGGTAGATATCAAACAAGAACACGGAAAAGTATAATGCAAAGACAAGTGCACGGCATGTCCCCTCGTGCTAAAGTAAATTATCACTTGGCACGGAATGTCCCCTCGTGCATAAATAAATAAATGAACACTCGGCACGGAATGTTCCCTCGTGCAATAAATAATAAACAATCAGCACGACATGTCCCCTCGTGCGATAAATAATAAACAATCGGCACGACATGTCCCCTCGTGCGATAAATAATAAACAATCGGCACAACATGTCCCCTCGTGCAATAAATAATAAACAATCGTCACGGCATGTCCCCTCGTGCTATAAATAATAAACAATCAGTACGGAATGTCCCCTCGTGCATAAATAAATAAATAAACACTCGGCACGGAAGGTCCCCTCGTGCATAGATAAATAAATACACAACAAATCGACGAAACACATCAATTATAGGAACCATAAATCCCAATGTCCCAGCAAGGGAATCAACAATGCAACCAATACCATAACAACAAAGCAATAATAGAAAACACACCATCCCGGCAAGGGAGTCAACAATGAAAACAATACCATCCCGGCAAGGGAAAAACAGCTATAACCAATCTCGCCTAAGCAATTTAACTTTACGGAATAAAACTCAGCTCAAACGAAGGCCCAGTAATAGGAAACATCAAGAAAACATTAGCAACATAATTATTCATCAATTAGACCCAAGTAGCACATAAGAGAAAAAGTCATATAGATCACAATGTAAGACTCACGGGTATGCTTGACTTTTACAAACGACTGTTCTAACTACGACTAAACAACTATAAAGCTAGATAACACTAATATAGTCAATTGAGCAGTTTGAGAAAACAAATATAGCATGGAGGTGAGAGCAGTAAAATATTCAGTTAAGTCAATTAAGATCAAACAGCCAACGAAGGAATCCAAAAGCAAGTAATTCTAATTTAAGCAGGAAAGGATGAAGTAAACAACTAATGATTCAATTATAACAATTACAACTCATACACAGGTAACATAAGGACCTACGAATCCTAAAAGGTCAATCTATTAGTAAATAAGTCCGAGTACACACTCGTCACCTCGCATACACGGACTACAGTCAGCAAAGAAGACTCAACCCTAAGGGGGAGTTCCCCCACACAAGGTTAGGCAAGATACTTACCTCAAAGACGACCAACAGGTACTCAAAAATGAACTTCTCGGGCGTAAAGACCTCCGGACGGCTCAAAATAAGCTAAAATAACTTCAAAATACACATAACACGTATAAGGAATGATTCCAAATTATAAAGTTTCCATCTTTACTAATTTATAAAAATCGACCCAAAAGTCGACCCCCGGGCCCGCACCTCGGAACCTAACAAATTTTACAAATTCTGATTACCCATTCCGATACGAGTTCACTCATACTAAATTTATCCAATTCCGATATATTTTGTCATTCAAATCATAATTTTTCATTTTAGAAATTTTCTTTCAAAAACCAACAATTCCCTCAACCCAAAACACAAAATAAATGATTGAAACAAGAACTAATTCGTGAAATATACTCAATTCTAGTTAAAGAAAACTTACCCATTCGAATTGTGTGAAAAACCTTCAAAGAATTGCCCAAAACCGAGCTCTAGAACTAAACATGTGTTAAAAATGGTGAAACCGCGATTTTGGAAATATATATTCTGCCCAGGTCCTTAAGCATCGCGATCGCGGAGACTAAGTCGCGATCACGGAGAAGGAAAATTGAGTCTGCCAAGAAAACAATGCGCGATCGCGTGGGTCACTGATGCGAACGCGAAGAAGAAATGACCAACAACCCCAGCCCCTAATTTCTACTACGCGAACGCAATAGAGGCGATGCGATCACAATGAAGAGGAAAAAGTACCTCTGCGATCGCGAATGCTTTAATTCGATCGCGTTGAAAAAAATCTGGGTGGCCAAAATAGTTCTAAGCGATCGCAGATTCATCTATGCGATCGCATAGAAGGAAACCAGAAACGAGAAACCAGCAATGGAAAATGAGGAAGAATTGACCTGAAACCTATCTGAAACACACCCGACCCCCCCGGGACCCAGTCCAAACACACACACAAGTCACATAACCTAACATGGACTCGCTCGAGGTTTAAAAATACATAAAATAATACTAAAACGACCAATCAAACCAAAAATCGAACTTAGGAATTTTCAAAACATCAAATATCAAGACTCGCGTCGAAACCTATCAAATCAACCCGGAACGATATGAAATTTTGCAGACTAATCCCAAAAAACACAACGGACCTACAGCGACTCTCAGAATTCCATTCCGAGCCCAATACCAAAATTTCACCTATCGGTCGGAATCGCCGAAATTCTAACTTTCGCCAAATTACCTCATATCACTCTACGGACCTCCAAATCCAATTACGGACGCACACCTAAGTCCAAAATCATCATACGAAGCTGTTGACATTAACGGAAACTCATTCCACGGTCGTTTACACAAAAGTCAAACCTCCGGTCAACTTTCATCAGTTAAGCTTCTAAAACTAAAATCTTTCTCCCAATTCGACCTCGGATTATCCGGTAACTCAATCTAACCACGCACACAGGTTGATATACACAACGTGAGGCTGCTTATGACCTTACACCCCCGAACAGAGCTTAAATTCTCAAAACGACCGGTCGGTTCATTACAACAAGTATATGATGAATGTAATAAGATTCTCATGTCCCCGGACTGGTGTAAATAACATGCTGAAGTGTAGGCATGTGCATAGTGTGCTATCGTATCAAACTGGAAATTTCATCAATGAAAAGCATTTATTAATCTCGTGCACGTGTTAAATCTCTAAGAAGACTCATCGAGGCTCAACTTGGTCACATAAATTGTTACGACATGTGAGATATCAAGCTTAAAGCTTATCAATCATGTATGGGCTTATAAGAGCCTGGGCACAACCCAAACATAAATATATAATCCCAGTGCCCGCACAAGGGGTTATCTCAACGCATGTGCGCACCCAAAAGCATGTGGTTATCATAACAATTCAGGCAATTGGTGCCTCGGCAAATTTAAATACGCTACTTACCTCAAACCAAGCAAATCTCTAATCCAACAAGCCCTTGCCTCGCGAATCAGCCTCTGAATGCCTCGAATCTAGGCACAAACAATTTGATACAATCAACACAAGCTAAAAGAATCAATTCCATATGAAATTACTAAGTTCTTAATCAAAAGTCAAAAAGTCAACTCAAAAGTCGACCGCCAAGCCCACGTCACGGAATCTGATAAGAGTTACAAAATCTGGAAGCTCATTGAACCACGAGTCCAACCATGCCAAATTTACCAAAATCTAACACCTAATCGTCACTCAAATTCCCAATATAAACTCTCCAAATCCCTAGCATCAAAATCCTATAATTCCACCTAAAAACACACAAACTAGGTGGGCAATTTAATGAGGAAACAATATTATTGAATAAAAATGATCACAAGTGACTTACCTTAAGAAACCCTTTCAAATCCCTCTAAAATATCACCTTAGATCGAGTTTGAAAAGTCCAAAGATTAGAAAAATCACGAAACCCTCGAATTTAATGCTCTGCCTAGTGCCTTCACACCTGCGTGCCAAATATCCGCACCTGTGCAATCGCCTTTGCGATAAGAGTTTCGCTTCTATGAAAAACACTTAAGTCCATAGGGTCAGCACCTGCGCTCCAAGTTTCGTAGCTGCAAAAACGCTTCTGCGACCCTCGATTTGCTTCTACAAAGACAACCTACACTCTCTTTCTCCACATCTGCGGAGCCTTGCTCGTACCTGCAGGCTCGCAGATGCGGAAGACACCTCACACCTGTGTCACACCCCAAGCCAACCCAGCTCTCCTCATATGCTACATCAGCCGCACATGCGGCCAATCTCCTCGCAGGTTCGATCACACCAGAAGGCTCCCAGCTTTAGCAATGCTCTAAGTCCCACTTTCGATTCGATAACCATCCAAACTCTACACGAGGCCCTCGAGACCTCAATAAAACATACCAACAAGTCCTAAAACATGATACACACTTAATCGAGCCTTCAAACCGCATCAAACAACATTAAAAACACGAACCACACCCCAATTCAAGCCTAATGAAATCTAAGGAATTCTAGCATTTACTATCGATTCCGAACATATCAAATCAAGTCCGAATGAACTCACATTTTTCACACAAGTCATAAATGAGACAACATGCCTACTCCAACTCGCGAAACCAAAATCCGAGCCAAATAACAAAAAAGTCAACTTTCGGTCAAACTTCTAAATTTCCAAAGGTTCTAATTTTTCAAATCACCCAATGGAGCTACCTGAATCATCAAAACTCCATTATGGAGACGTTTACACATAATCCAACACACGGTCAACCTTTTCAATTTAAGCTCCCAACCTTGAGTTACTTAAGCTCCCAATCATCAAATGTCTTATGCATTTTGAAACATCCCCAGAACCGAATCAACTACCCCGAAAAGTTACATAACAACAATTGCATAAAATGAGTAGTAAATAGGTGAATGGGTCTACAACACTCCAAATGTCCATCCGAGTCATTACACCTCCGAGCAGGATCAATTTTTGGCCGAGCGGGACAAAACTACTGCTTGCCTCTCAGAGCTGGAAGCCAAAGCTCTTGAGGCTGTTGCGTTGGAGGCTCGGTTGCAACAAAGCGAGCAAGAATTAGAGACCCTTAGCCAAGAGACCGCCCCGCTTAAGGCTCAAATTGAAGAGGCTAGGGCCAAACGGGCTAAAGTTCATAGTGTGGTTCTTGCTACATCCGATCTTGAGGCTTCCTCTGCTAAAAGATTAAATAACTTGGAGGCGGCCTTGAATTCCCTAACTGAAGATCTTGCTGCTGCCAGGCTGAAATATGCCTAATCGAAGGAGAAGTATAAGAAGACCATTGAGCATTATAGGATTTTCTACTCCACTGTCCGTGATCTCGATGTTAGCCTCTGGTCCATTAGATTTGTGCGGAAAAATCTCTCTACTAAGGTTGACCAAGAGAAAGAAGCACTTAAGCGCCGATACACTTCCCTCGTTCTTCGTAAAAACATATTTTATGTACATTATAACGAGAAACACCTTGAAAGAGGCCAAATCGGGTGTTATTGACTTTTATGCCGAAATCGCTAGAGCACGTGATCTGGAGTTAAGTAGTAAAAGGGGACCTCCAGCCAGGCCTGATGCTACCAATTCATCTAGAAGACAATGTGAATAATCAAGTCGCCTCAGAGCGCATATGGGATATAGAGTATCACCTGAAATAGACGATGCTAGGAATATCATCTCATATGCCCGAAGAATCATCTATAAGCAATGTTATGCTGAATGAACATATCTGATATGATGTAGAGCATACATTCACATAACCTTTCAAAGATCCACAATGAACCAATTCATGACACATATGAAAAGCCGTCAAATCCGGAATAAACTTCCACAGTCCACAACCAATGGAATATTGCGTCCCTCAGATATAAACTCTCCAATTAGCGAGAGTACCAGAATATTCATACCCGATTTAAGTTTCTAATAATCAAATTACTAACACGTCACACTTATACGATTGTTCTGTGGGATATAATCCCACAACATTCTGCACGAGATAGCAAAATATGAACATTTAGTGGCCATCGACCGTGTTGTTTCTATAATGCTAATTAATAATCCACAAACCATTGCACAATGCCTCTTCCACTAAACACCGTCCTCAGGCGATATTAAGATAATGCCATCTTACTCTGAACATCTTAATCCTTCCCCAAGTTTTCTTCACACTTTGTTGCAAATCCCAGTACTCATCCACATAACGAACCCCTAATCCTTCGACACCACACTTTTATTGTTGAAACCACTAGAACCATTGCTGAGAGTCACCCACTATGACCTTGTCCCGAATACAACAAAACTTTAGTGCTCTAGTAGCACATGAACATTCCCAAAGAAGCAGCCAGATGAATTATTTTCCTTAGTCATAACTAATCTACCAATGTACTGATAACCTGACACCGCCAAGGCACACAACCACGTGAACCAATCGTAGATGGTGGTCTCCCCCACTTCGCTTCAAACCACAATTACATATATCCATAATTCACTCGGTTACCACGATTTTTCGTTGCCGCTCCACCAATTTCCTTGAAATATCTTGTTAAACTTGCATAACATAATTTGAATTATCATCTCCAAACACACACTCGACCTCGTAAATACTACACCATCTTATACAATCGATCCCAGCTCACATGGTAGTACATACTTCATGTTGGACAGAAAATAAAGTTTTTTAGAGGACCTTTACCAGGAATGACGCAACTCCTAACACCTCATAGGAGGTAGCGCACCTGTGTAACTCCATATCGACATCTTCCAACGACATTTACCTGGTTACAAACATCAAAAACTCAGTTAATCCCCTTGAGCCCAAGCTCTCCCACAAGTCGAAAGCGCCCTCTCATTCCTATCAACATCACATAAATTTCCAAGGATGCATCCAAAACTTGAAGTCATATTACATCCCAAGAAAATTCTTTCCGTTATATTCAAACTTCCGAAGCACAAAGACTTCATCTCGATTGAGATACACATACTTAGTTCCTTATCCACCATGACTATAATCATACCAAGCTTTCAGGAAGCATGTGGCCATCCTACCATGAAATCCATATGATATGCTAACATTCCCACTCTAATTTGACAATTTTCTGAAGTGAACTTCTCGACCTCTAGCAATTCAACCTCTGTGAGACACGTCCCACTATGTCATTCCTCATCACTCGCTGCCAAAACACTGTCTCCAATCATAATTCATCTCTATAGCAGCCGAACTAGTAAATTCCTACCAATTCTTAGCCTTCATAAAAGTCATCTCCCTCGAGCCTTCAACATTAGAATCAACGGTTTGACTCTGAAGTCGCCATACAATGCCACCTCCAATAACCGTTGCTTAGGATCCATTCCAAAACATCTTGTCCCAAAGACAAATCAAAGGAGACCATAACACCGATGAGCCTTAATGCGTTTCAACAAAGACCGTGTTACCACATCCCAATGAGAATTCAACAACGTACAAAAATATCAAGTCTCTCTACACCGTCAACCAAGGCCTGATCATACATAGTCCAATTACGTTTTCTCTACTGGAATTAAATGCCGAACTTCTAAACCATGAACCAAGAAAACCTCTTTTCGAGTCATTCACTGCCGCGACAAATGAATAAGCACCTTACCATTTACACCAACAATGCGTGATAACAATGCATGTACATCATAATATACTGTAGCCTTAAAACCATAGTCAACATATGACTGGGCTGAAACGATAGAGCACCTTCCACAAGATGACGACAATAGCCTGCTTCAATACGCAGGGAGAAACATCATTCACCATATCTGCAGTACCACTACAACTACTCGATTCTGAATTGATAACAAGTGCTCGACATCGCATAATAATCAGTAGGAAGGAAATAAAGGCATAAGATTCAATGGGATCAAATCGCACAACAAGGAACTAAGAAGGGGAGTGCTCCTAACAACCTTCTAGACTCTCAAGATAAGTACAAATGTCTTCTTATTGATCCACAAGATTCTACTAGACCCTTTTATGACTCGTGAGACCCAAGTTAACCTAGAACTCTAATACCAAGCTATCATGATCCAAAACCCACTATAGGCCGTGACAGCGCCCAACATCGCCGTATGGTGAACCATCGAAATAATTATTCATTTTATTACTTTTAAATTATAAGTTGTGTTAAGTAAAAAAATTTATGCATTGAAAATCATTGGTTCATACATAGTTAGTATGATATAAATTAATAGGGTGACAACATTAAGCAAAACCATGAACATTTATTGAAATTTCCAAAAATCCGGTGTCACAATTGCATGAGCATCAAATAGGAAAATACAATACAAATACAACATCTGTCTGGAATGTAAAATAAACTGGATAACATAAAGGAATATGAAAAAGACAATGTGTGCTGCAGATCGTAATATGGGATGCAGCACACTGTAAAGTCTCAGCAATAGATGCGCCTTTGCACCCAAATAACTACCAGAAATATATCCCTGCACAATAAGTGCATAAGTGTAGCATAAGTACGTAATCAACACGTACCAAGTAAGTATCTAGCTTAACCCCAGAGAAGTAGTGACGAGGGTTCAACTTACTAGTTGTCCAATAAATCAAGTAGAGTAAAAGTAGACAAGTATGGAGTATAGAGGTGCATGATATGGTCCTCAACTGAACAGTAAATTCAACGACCTCAAATATCAATTTCTTTATCAAATGGAGTATATTATGGTCACTACTAGATACATCATCACATCTCAAGCCAGAAAGACTCACAGATACGTTGGCTTCTTGTAAGATATTACACACAACTCGTCCAAGGCGAGCAACTCGATCCCATAAGAGTGTGTTACAATATCCTGTCAAGGAGAACAACCCAATCCTATAAGAGTACGTTACATGATATTGTCGAGGCAAACGACCCGATCCCATAAGAGTGTGAGCTACGAAATTCATGAAAACTTTATGATGAATAGGCACAACGCGGGGAAATCCGTAAAGGATGTGCAATTTCTATGGCTGATCGAGTAGCTCGTCAAGTATCTAAAATTATGAGTCCACTACTCTACGCGGGTTTAGTCTCAGGTCATAATGCAATTAAAGCGTGATGAGAGTAAGTCTACCCGGACATAAATCAGGAATTCTAGCATACGCACGAAGATTCGTCACCTCATATGTGCGTAATCACATAACATGTAGCACATAACAAATATAACACCTACGAGGTAATATTCCCCCTCATAGGTTAGACAAGAGACTTACCTCACTACGAAGTTCCATAACCAGCTCCAACGCCTCTCTAGCACCTCAAACATATGACTACGATCCGAAACTAGTCAAACAATCATGCAAACCAATAAGAATATACTCTGACACTCATAAATAATCAATTTATCACAATCCTCAATTCTTGTCGAAAAGTCAACAAAGTAAACCCTTGGGTCCACGTGCCTGGATTCTGAAAAGTTTCGAAGATAAGCTTTACTCATGATTTCACAAACACAAATATATAATTTATTCCTCATTCCATGTCCAATTTCAAGGTCAATGTCAAAAATATCAAATTCTAGTTTTTCTTCAAAAATCCCACAATTTCAACAAATTTTCATGTTAAATCCTTATAGAATCAACTTAAAATATCTGGAAATTACTTACTTTGCAATAACGGAAAATGCCGCCCCACATGTACACGTAAAACCAACAAAATTGAATATATACAATTAGCAAAGCCTGGTGGTCACAAGTCACAAGATCTAACAAATATTTCTAAGTATCTCTGTACATTCGAATCTAGGAAAAATAGAGAAGAAATAACATATAGGGGGATAGAGGAAGACTTTGAGGTTTGCGGACGCTGCCAGATACACCTTGCAGTCTCCGAAGTAGCAGTAAGTACGCTAAGCTAATATCGAGGCTAGTAGGTGTAACCTGTATCTGCACACAAAACATGTGGAGAAGAGTAGCAGAGTACACCACAACGGTATCTAGTAAGTGCTAAGCCTAACCTCGGTAGAGTAGTTACGAGGTCAGGTCAGGGCCATACTGGGATATAATAATAAGACAGTAGATATAACAATATGAAGAAAGACTAAGAGTTTGACAAGGAGAATTTACAGAAAAATAACAACACAACACATGGAGGTAAACAATAGGGGCACTCCCGATATATAGTCTCATAGTCCAAAAATTATATACTAAATAGGGGATCTCCCGAGGTAGCACCTTGTAGTCCCAAAAGTAAACACACAGCTCAAAACCGGTGGAAACAACAATTAACAGCAAGAATCATACAGTTTAAGACTAATACAAATCAAGGAAAAACAGGAATTCAACTAAGCATGCTCCACAGATTTTGAATAAACATTTAAGACACTTAGATATGCGATATTAGGCTAAACAGAATAACTACACATGTTGGGATGAATCATTTAAGGTATAACAAGTTACTTGTCCAGTAAAAATCAAATTTTCAACAATCACCTCGTGTACACACTCGTCACCTCGCGTACACGACACTCACATATCAAATAATTTGTACAATAGTATCCAATCCTAAGGGGATTTCCCCCCCACAAGGCTAGCCAAGACACATACCTCGAGCCAAGCTCAATCAATCAACAATAACGCTTTTTCCTTGACTTTCCGACTCCCAATGGCCCAATTCTAGACAAAAACACTTATATACTATAAATACAACAATAATAAACTAATGTAATTAATTAAATAAAGACTTAAACAAGAATTTTGGAAAATCGCCTCAAGAAGTCGACCCAGGCCCACATCTAGGAATTTGGTAAAAATCACAAAATACAAACATCCATTCAACCACGAGTTCACTCATACCAAAATTACTCAAATCCGATACAAAAATCCCTATCAAAACCCAAAAGTTTGGTTGAAAAACTTCTTCCATTTTTTCCCTACTATCTCAGCTTAAATCCTAAATTAAAAGGTGAAATTATTGATAGGTTAGTGCGATATAACAAAAAACATTTGTTACCCAATCAATGCCTATGAAAATCCCTCAATATCTCCTCTAAATACGAGCTCTCTATCTCAAGTTTTGATAAAAATGGAAAAATCCTCGTTTGAAATATTTATATATGCCTAGTGAAATCCTTCTTCACGAATGTGGAAGCCCCCTCGCGTTCGCAAAGCATGAAATTTCCTTCAGTCCAAAACCTCTTTCGCAAACGCGATTGACCTCTCGCGAACACGGAGCTTCAACTTCATGTTACTTCACCAACGCGTTCACCTCTATGCATTAGCGCAGGCCAGTTGCCTGGTGACTCATCTTCTCTTTCCTCTAGGAGAACACGAGTACCCAATCGCGAATGCTAGGCCTATGATCACAGTGCTTCGCAAACGTGGGACATACATCGTGAACGCGAAGGCTCAACTCAAAGTACACTCTAACTTCCTCTATGCAAACGGTGGAGAACCTTCACGAATGCGTAGAAGAAAATGAGACATTAGTCCTAAAACATCATACGAGCTTTATCTAGCCTTAAAATCACATCAAACAACGTTAAAAATAGGAATCACACTACAATTCTAACTTAAAGAACTTGAAACTTCAAACTTCTACAACCGATGCTGAAACCTATCAAAACATGTCCGATTGAACTCAATTTTTGCACACAAATCATAATTAAGATTACTGACATACTCCAACTTCCATAATCGGAAACCGACCCCGAAATCAGAAAGCCCACTATCGATCAAAATTCCCAAAAATCCAACTTTCGCCATTTCAAGCCTAATTCAACTACCGACCTCAATTCACAATCCACTCACGCCCCTATGTCCAAAATCACCCAACGGAGCTAACCAAACTGACGAAACTCCATTCCGGAGTCATATTCACACAAATCCCACTACGCACAAAATCCTAGAACTTAAACTTCCATTTTAAGGACTAAGTGTCCCATTTCACTCCAAAGCAAAAACAAATCCTCTCGGCAAGTCACATAAGCATAAAAAGATACGGGAAAGCAGAAAATAGGGGATCGAGGCTATTACTCTCAAAATGACCGACTGAGTTGTTACATCATCTGTCTCTTAAAACAATCGTTCGTCCTCGAACGAGTACATACACATACCTGAAGTGGTGAAAAGATGAGGATAACAACTTCTCATATCATGCCCAGTCTCCCAAATCGCCTCATCGACCGGCTGACCTTTCCACTGAACCTTCATGGAAGAAATATTCTTTGACATAAGCTTTATAATCCTTGTTCAACTAGACTGAGCTGAAATCCAACATATGAGACGAATCACCGTGATATTTCTGGAGCATGGAAACATGGAACACTGGATGAACTATAGAGAGACTAGGTGGTAGTGCAAGTCTATAAGCCACCTCTCCAACACTCTCCAGAATCACAATAGGCCCGATATACCTTGGGCTTAACCTTCCCTTCTTTCCGTACCTCACAACGCCCTTCATGGGTGAAATCTGAAGCAAGACCCGTTCTTCTACCATGAGTGCAACATCGTGAACCCTCCGATCCGCATAACTATTATGTCTGTACTGGGTTGTATGAAGCCGATCCTGAATCACCTAAACCTTCTCCAAGGCATCCTGAACCAAGCCTGTACCAATTCGCCTACCCTAGTCCGGCTCGAACCAACCTTCTGGAGACCGACACCGCCTACATACAGAGCCTCATATGGTGCAATCTGAATGCTCGACTGATAATTGTTGTTGTAGGCAAACTCCGTAAGGGGCACGAACTGATCCTAAGAACCCTGAAACTCTATCATACACGCACGGAGCATATCCTCCAGTATCTGAATGGTGTGCTCCGACTGCCCGTCCCTCTGAGGGCTAAATGTTATGCTCAACTCGACCCAAGTACCTAACTCATGTTGTACGACCCTCCATAAATGTGATGTAAACTACAAACCTCGGTCAGAGATAATAGGTACCGGCATGCCATGAAGCCTGACAATCTCACGGATATAAACTCGAGCAAGTTGCTCGGAAGAATAAGTAGTCCTCACATGAATGAAATGAGCTGACTTGGTCAGCCTATCCACAATCACCTAAACTGCATCAAACTTTACTTGATTCCATGGAAGCCAAACAACAAAATCCATAGTGATTCGCTCCCATTTTCACTTCGGAATCTCTAGCATCTGAAGCAATCCACTTGGTGGCTGATTGTCATGACCCAAACTGGAGGTTCATGACTAGTACCCGGGCCATACCTGCCGAGCACCAACGTACATTCTATCTAATCCTCTTATTATCTTTAAGGTCCCACGAGATCAATATAAGTAGTAGATATGGATTATGAACACCAAACAATGGAAGATAATTGAATGAACATGCATACCATAGGATAACAAGACTTCCAAGAAACTACATATAAGTTAGGAACTACCACGCTTCCATGAAAGACTATACAACAAAAATCATCCGACAAGGCATACCAAACTATACATAAGCCGACACCTGTCTATGAGCCTCTAAAGGAGCATAAGTAATGCAACATACTCGGAACAAGGCCACGACATACCCATAATATCTTTAACAAAAATTCATACCAAGAACACGACAAGTCCGGAGAAGGGATCTCGCATATAACCGCTGAACTAGAAAGCCTACTGTCGTGGGGGAGCTTCATCTACCTGTCTATCAAGACCTGCAGGACCTACAACACGACATGCAGCGACCACAAATAAAAAGGACGTCAGTACAAATAAAGTACTGAGTATGTAAGGCAGGAAAGCATAAGTAAGAACAGTAATCTAAACGGGGATAGAGAATATACAACCTGTAACATCTGGGTACCTCTGAGGGCTACTGACATGAAATGCGTGATACATACATATATATACATAAACCTTTAAAACATCCGCCTCAGTGGGCATCATCATCATATCATACCCGGCCGTAATAGGCTCGGTAAAACGTACCCGGCCACGTGGAGCTCGGTAAACCCAACTGATCAGTTGTTGCACAATATGTGCCATACCCGGCCAACTATAGCGCGTCTCGGTAGAGTAAAATAGATATGTAATACAATGCATGCAGAACTCAATGGACTCATATTCTGAACCTTTCGGAGTGATGTAAGGTCGATATTCTCCGTACGCATTATTAGGATTAACTCTTCATCAAGAATCTTATAAGAATCAGGAAGTACCAACACTATTGACAACATAAGAATAAGAGAAGCAACCTCAACATCAATTGTTCCATAAGAAGGGAAACAATGTACGTATTGCTAGCTTCTAAGAGTAGAATATCTTTAGAAGCTCGTTCATTGCATTATGTACAAACGAAGTCGTGCAAAAGAAAGAAAGATATAGCCTTAGATACCTTGTATATACTTCCCCAATATCATGCTATGCAATTTTCACGACTCCTTAGTCTACAATAAGAGAAACGACATTATCATTATCATTTAAGCGTCAAAACTATTATGTATCGACCACAACCTATTTTACGATGAAACGGAAAGCACCTCCCCTATATATATGACTTCACACAAGTCAAAACAATCACGAAACAGCCCAAACAACATCAATAATAGTCAAATTAAGCCTCCCAAAACAGTCCACACACAACCTAATAACTTCATACATAAGACGACCACCGTAGTCGTGTCAAACGACCCGGAAATGTTATGATGAACGACCATCCCACAACCCTACATATATATGGTATTTTCCACACCCTTCGTGCTCCAAAACTCCACAAAACAGTAGTAAAAGACGTATACCAACAGCAACACAAAACAGTCCGCAAAACAGTCCGCTACAAGTGAATAACTCGATCTCACGGCTTCCGATTACTGTCCCGTGAGTTCTTACAAGTATAAAAGGAATTACCATGAATTTAAAGCAAAACAAATGGATGAAAGAGAGAATTAAACTCACCTTACTTGTTGGATAACTCAACCCTTATCTTGGTTCTTCAAACTCTAGGGTTTACCCCCAATTTGAACTTGAAAGAGAAGGAAAATCAATTAGGGTTTGTGGATAATTTTTGGGAGGAAGTTTGCAGGGGTTTAGGTCTGGTTATTTGTGAAATATAATGAGGGATATATCTCAGGATATAAGCCTTTTAATGGTCTCTTTGTATGACCCGAAATTGCCTATTTTTGGGCTATCATTTAACCAAGTAGGTGACACACCTACTTGTCACCTAGCAGCTTGTGAAGTCTCGCAAAAATGTCTACATATCTCTACTCGGATGTCGTATTGATAAAAGGTTTAATGCTTTGGAAACTATACTCATAGATATTCAATTTGGTGGGTAGATCACCCCGTAATTCCAAGTAGATTGGGAGAAAAACTTAATAACATTTGACCTAAAGTTTAAGTAAAATTATGAACCTAAGTTGCGACAATTCTTGTCGAATTTTGTTTCATAACTCGTTTGAATTCAAGACTATGATACGGATATTTTATGATTCAAATACCTTAAAACATGACCTCTTGCGAATATCAAGCACCCCTAGTTTTACCCAAAAATACGAGTTACAACATCCTTGATTCGTTTAACTTCTAATACATTTTAATCACCCTTATACACTCTTGTATCATTTGAGATCAATAGGATTAACTTCTTATCATCTCAAAGATAATCTCTTTTCATTTTTACGTCAATTAACTTATGGCATGAGCCAACGTACGTGAATATGGGTTGTAACACCCTCCCCCCTTAGGAGAATTCCCCTATTAAATGGATACTAGACAAACTTGCAAGCAGTTAAACCCAACGTAATGCCTTGCAAGGCTACGCAAAGCATTATGGATATGTACATTATCTGCATATCACCATTATGTATTAAGGAAGAGTACTCTCAAGTTATTCCTTACCTCATAGAGTTGTTTCCCCTTCTAATGCGTCATGCGTCCCCTCGGCATCCTTGTTATCTTGAATCTGGAACAAGTAAGGGTATTTAGACTTCATCTGCTCTTCTGCTTCCCAAGTAATTTCTTCCCTGTTCTTGTTCCTCCACAATACTTTGACGGAAGTTGCATCCTTTGTTCTTAGCATGCGGATTTGTCGATCTAATATTGCTACTAGCACTTCTTCATATGATAGATCCTCTGTAACTTGTACATCATTGATAGGGACGACTCGAGAAGGGTCTCCAATACATTTCCTCAACATAGATACATGGAATACCGGGTGGAAAAATTCCAATTCGGATGGAAATTCTAATTCATAAGCAACCTGTCCAATTCGTCGAAGAATTTTGTACAGACCGATATACCGTGGACTCAGCTTACCCTTCTTCCCAAAATGCATAACACCCTTCATCGGCGAGATCCTCATGAAAACCCAATCACCAACCTCGAACTCCAGATCACGACATCGGATATCAAAATAATACTTTTGCCTACTTTGTGCCATCCTCAGCCGCTCTTCTATTAGTTTCACCTTCTCAATGGCTTGGTGAATCAAATCTGGCCCATATAGTTCTGTTTCACCTACTTCGAACAATCCAAGTGGTGATCTACATCCCTTCCCATATAGTGCCTCGTACTGGGACATTTTAATACTGGAATGATAGCTATTATTGTAGGCAAATTCTATGAGTGGAAGATGGTCATCCCGATTCCCCTTGAAATCCAGAACACATGCTCATAGCATATCTTCAAGTGTCTGAATGGTACGTTCAGCCTGTCCGTCAGTCTATGGATGGAATGCAGTGTTGAGATTCACTTATGTTCCTAAACCCTTCTGATAAGACCTCCAAAAGTTAGCCGCAAATTGCGCTCCTCGATCTGATGTAATAGATATCGGTACACCATGAAGCCTAACAATCTCCTTGATATACAACTTTGCATAATCTTTAGCTGTGTAAGTTGTCTTAACTGGCAGAAAATGGGCACATTTTGTAAGTTGATCAACTATCACCCATATGGAGTCAAACGTATAATAAGAGCGAGGAAATCCAATAATGAAGTCCATATTAATCACCTCCCATTTCTAGGTCGGAATCTCTATTTTTGAAGCAATCCACTAGGTTTCTGATGTTCGATTTTTACTTGTTGACAACTAGGACACTGGGCTAAAAATTCTGCAATAGACTTCTTCATGTTATCCAACCAATACTGCTCCTTAACATCATGATACATCTTTGTCGAGCCGGGATGGATGGAATATCGGGATTGATGAATCTTTATCATAATCTTCTCTCTCAACCCTGCCACATCAGGCACACATAACTGGCCCTGGTATTTCAGTGCCCCATTTGCTCCGATCTCAAAAGCCATAATATTACACTGTTGAATTCTCTCTCTCAATATTACCAAGGTAGGATCTTCATATTGCCGTGCTTTTACCTCGGCTACCAAATATGATTCTGATGTATTCTGTACAGTAACCCCTCATTCATCAGAGTCTAACAATCTAATTCTCATATTGGCTAGCTGATGAAGCTCTTTAGTAAACCCCTATCTACCTGCCTCAATGTGTACTAAGCTTCCCATTGACTTACGACTGAGAGCGTCTACCACAACATTGGCTTTACCGGGATGGTACAATTTCTCGACATCGTAATCTTTCAGTAATTCAAGCCACCTATGCTGCCTCAAATTCAACTCCTTCAGCTTGAAGATGTATTGTAAACTCTTGTGATATGTGTAGATGTCAACATGTACGCCGTATAAGTAGTGCCGCCATATCTTCAAAGCATATATTATTGCAGCCAATTCCAAATCATGGGTAGGGTAATTATTTTCATGCTTCTTCAATTGTCTTGATGCATAAGCAATCACCTTCCCATGTTACATCAATACACACCCCAAACCTATACCTGAGGCATCACAATATACCACATAACCTTCTGTTCCTTATGGGAGAGTGAGCACTGGCGCAGATGTCAATCGATTCTTTAACTCCTGAAAATTTCGCTCACAAGCGTCAGACCACTGGATTTTAGTAGCTTTTTGTGTTAATCTAGTCAATGGTCTTGATATACAGGAAATCTCTTCTAAAAATCGCCAATAATATCGTGCTAGCCCCAGGAAGCTGTGGACTTGTGATGGTGTTGTAGGTCTTGGCTAATTCTTTACTGCATCGATATTTTGAGTGTTGACACTAATACCCTCGTCAGATATCACATGGCCAAGGAATGCTACTGCGTTCAGCCAGAATTCACATTTGGAGAGCTTAGCATATAACTTACGATCCTGAAATGTCTGTAATACTATCTGCAAGTGGCCCGCATGTTCAACCTCCGAACGAGAATACACCAAAATGTCATCAATGAATACGATCACGAACAAATCAAGATAGGGCCTGAATACAATATTCATGAGATTCATAAAAGTTGTTGGGGCATTTGTTAGCCTAAACGACATCACCAAGAACTCAAAGTTCCCATATCTTATTTGGAAGGCCGTCTTTGGAATATCATTCTCCTTAACCCTCACCTGATGATACCCTGAACGTAAGTCAATCTTTGAGAAATACATTGCACCCTGGAGTTGGTCAAACAAGTCGTCAATCCTTGGAAGTGGATACTTTTTCTTTATAGTAAACTTATTCAACTGTCGATAGTCAATACACATCCGTAACGACCCATCTTTCTTCCGCACGAACAGGTGGCACACCCCAAGGTGAAGTGCTAGGCCTAATGAAGCCTTTATCCAGCAAATCCTTCAACTGCTCCTTCAACTCGCGCAACTCTGTCAGGGCCATCCTGTATGGACGAATAGATATGGGTTGAGTGTCAGGCAATACATCAATGCTAAACTCAATCTCCCTTTCAGGAGGAAGGCCTGGAAGTTCATCTAGGAAAACATCTGGAAATTCATTGACCATGGGGATTGATTGTAGAGTAGGTGGCTTCGTCTTCGCATCCCTAACGCGAACGAGATGATAAATATACCCTTTTGAGATCATCTTCCTTGCCTTAAGATAGGAAATAAACCTACCTTTTGACGTGGCAATGTTCCCTTTCCATTCGATGACGGGTTCTTTAGGAAATTCAAACCTAACCATCTTCGTACGAATTCGCCGAGGTTTGATGACTACAAATAATTACTGTCCATTCCCATTATAACGTCAAAATCAACCATTTCTAATTCAAATAAATTCATCGAGGTTTGACGACTACAAATAATTACTATGCAACCTTTATATACCCTTCTAGCAATCACAGAATCCCCTATCGGAGTAGATACCGCAAGTGGTTTATTTATCAATTCAGGTTCAACTTCAAACTTATTAGTCACAAAAGGTGTATCATATGATAATGTAGATCCCAGATCAATCAACACATATACATCGTAAGAAAACACAGACAATGTACCTGTAACAACATCCTGAGATGACTCGATATCCTGTCGACCTACTAGAGTGTAGGTTTGATTTTGAGCACCACTCAAACTTGGCAATTCACCTTTACCTCTACCACGACCTGTCGACTACTAAAAACCCCGTGCTAGAGGTCGAACTGATGAGGAAGAACCAGACACAGATCTAGTTGGATGAGCCATACCACCACCTTCTCTGTTAAGACAATCCCGCTTCATATGGCTTTAGGTTGTCCGCATGAATAGCACGCATCAGAACCTCGACGGCATAGTCCAAAGTGGGCGTTGCCACACTGATCACAACGGGGTGTTAGGAGTCTCGTCTGACTAGTATCCCTATAATATTGCGAGCATGATGCCTGCAAACTCTGACCTGGACCAGAATAGGTAAATCGATCATACCGAGGCCTCTGAAACTGTGGAGGAGCACTAGCTACAGGTGGCGCCAAACTCCTCAAAACCTGGGGCCTAACACTACCTCTGAAGTCATGAGAATACCCTACAAACCTCGCCCTCTTATGTTGGCCCCTATCCTGCTCCCTATCTGCCCTTTGCTGGCGCTTACGATCCTCTAGGGTCTGGGCATAAGCCTGAATACCGGAAATATCCATGCCCTCCACCAAGGAGGCTGTCGTGCACTCATTTATTAGATGTGGTCCCAACCCGTTCACGAACATATGCACCCTATCACTCATCTCGGCCACCATATGAGGAGCATACCTTTCTAAAGAATCAAACTGCATGCTATACTCTCGCACACTCATATTACCTTGTCTAAGGTTCAAGAACTTATCAGCTCTAGCTCGTCGTTTATCAATGGGCAAATAAAGACGAAGAAAGGCCTCATAAAATTCCTTCCACACAGCTGGAGGGGCATTCGGACCCCTGGATCTCCCCCAACTATCATACCAGAAAACCGCTAAATCCTGTAACTAATAAGAAGCCAACTCTACTGCCTTTGTATCTATAGCATGCATAACCCGTAGTGTATGATGAACCAGGTCAATAAAAGTCTATGGGTCCTCCTTGGCGTCTGATCCGCTAAATACTTGAAGGTCTAGATTAATAAAATCACGAACTCTCGTACTATCCGGTATTCTGCCTCTGAGCCTGAGCAACTACCAAGCTAGTCAACAACTTCACCGCACTCCGCATATCCTGGTCTATAGGGCTAGGTGCTGGATTCCTCCTAATATCCTCTGCATGAGACATAGTAGATGAGGTACGAGACGACATCTCACTCTGAGCCTCACTTTAGTCTGCTCTAGCTTGAGGCACCTGACTCGTACCCTCTCACACAGCTATATCAAGCCATCTACTAATCACTTTCTTCTGAGTCAAAGGCATCGCTGAAATAAAACAAGGTTAATATTAGATACGAAAACTAAAGACTCAATTCTACGCACGATCTAGATTTGGGAAGAAGGTAACAACCCTAGATGTCACGTATTCTCCTTATTATAAATGTGGCGCGCTACACATTCATAATCAAGACTCTACTAGATACGGCTCATAGACAACCCCTAGGACAGACCTGCTCTGATACCAAGTTTGTCACGACCCAAACTGGAAGATCATGAATAGTACCCGGGCCATACCTGCCGAGCACCAACGTACATTCTATCTAATCCTTTTATTATATTTAAGGGCCCACGAGATTAATATAAGTGGTAGATATGGATTATGAACACCAAACAATAAAAGATGATAGAATGAACATGCATACCATGGGATAACAAGACTTCCAAGAAACTACATATAAGTTAGGAACTACCACGCTTCCATGAAAGACTATACAACAAAAATCATCCGACAAGGCATACCAAACTATACATAAGCCGACACCTATCTATGAGCCTCTAAAGAAGCATAAGTGATGCAACATAGTCAGAACAAGGCACCGACATACCCATAATATCTATAACATAGATGCATACCAAGACCACGGCAAGTCTGGAGAAGGGACCTCGCTTATAACCGCTTAACTAGAAAGCCTACTGTAGTGGGGGAAATGCATCTACCTGTCTATCAAGACCTGCAACACGACATGCAGCATCCACAAATAAAAAAGACGTCAGTACGAATAAAGTACTGAGTATGTAAGGCAGGAAAACATAAGTAAGAATAGTAATTTAAACGGGGATAGAGAATATACAACCTGTAACATCTGGGTACCTCTGAGGGCTACTGACATGAAATGCGTGATACATACATATATATACATAAACCTTTAAAACATCCTCCTCTGTGGGCATCATCATCGTCATATCGTACCCGGCCGTAATAGGCTCGGTAAAACGTACCCGACCACGTGGAGCTCGGTAAACCCAACTGATCAGTGGTTGCACAATAGGTGCCATACCCGGCCGACTATAGCATGGCTCTGTAAAGTAAAATAGATACATATATATACAATGCATATAGAACTGAATGGAATCATATTCTGAACCTTTCGGAGTGACGTAAGGTCGATATTCTCCGTACACATTATTAGGATTAACTATTCATCGAGAATCTTATAAGAATCAGAAAGTACCAACAACATTGATAACATAAGAATAAGTAAAGCAACCTCAACATCAATTATTCCATAAGAACGGAAATAATGTATGTATTGCTAGCTTCTAAGAGTAGACTATATTTGGAAGCTCGTTCATTGCATTATGTACAATCAGAGTCGTGCAAAAGAAAGAAAGAGATAGCCTCACATACCTTGTATATACTTCCAAAATATCAAGTTATGCAATTTTCACGACTCCTTAGTCTACAATAAGAGAAACGACACTATTGTTATCATTTAAGCGTCATAACTATTACGTATCGACCACAACCTATTTTACGATGAAACGGAAAGCACATCCCCTATATATATGACTTCTCACAAGTCAATACAATCACTAAACAGCCCAAAAAACATCAATAATAATCAAATAAGCCTCCCAAAACAGTCCACACACAACCTAATAACTTCATACATAAGACGACAACCGTAGTCGTGTCAAACGACCCGGAAATATTACGATGAACGACCATCCCACAACCCTACATATATATGGTGTTTCTCCACGCCCTTCCTCCTCCAAAACTCCACAAAACAGTAGTAAAACACGCCGCCCAACAGCAACACAAAACAGTCCGCTACAAGTGAATAACTCGAACTCACGACTTCCGATCACCGTCACGTGAGTTCTTACAAGTATAAAACGAATTACCATGAATTTACAGAACAAAAAGTGGATGGAAGAGAGCAGTGAACTCACCTTAATTGTTGGATAACTCAGCCCTTATCTTGGTTCTTCAAACTCTAGGGTTTACCCCCAATTTGAACTTGAAAGGGAATGAAAATCAATTAGGGTTTGTGGATAATTTTTGGGAGGAAGTTTGAAGGGGTTTAGGTACGGTTATTTGTGAAATATAATGAGGGATATATTGCAGGATATAAGCCTTTTAATGGGATTTTTGTCTGACCCGAAATTGCCTCTTTTTGGGCTATCATTTTACCAAGTAGGTGACACAGCTACTAGTCACGTAGCAACTTGTACAGTCTCGTGAAAATGTCTATATCTCTCTACTCTGATGTCATATTGATAAACGGTTTAATGAGTTGGAAACTATACTCATAGATCTTCCATTTGGTTGGTAGATCACCCCATAATTTCAAGTTGATTTGGAGTAAAGCTTACTAACATTTGACCAAAAGTTTAAATAAAACTATGAACCTAAGTTGCGACAACTCTTGTCGACTTTTGTTTCATATCTTGTTTGAATTCAAGTTTATGATACGGATATTATATGATTCAAATACCTTAAAACACAACTTCTTGAGAATATCAAGCACCCCTAGGTTTACCAAAAAATACGAGTTACAACATCCTTGATTCGTTTAACTTCTAATACGTGTTAATCACCCTTATACACACTTGTATCATTTAAGATCAATAGGATTAACTTCATATCATCTCAAAGATAATCTCTTATCATGTTTACGTCGATTAACTTATGGCATGAGCCAACGTACGTGAATATGGGTTTTAACACTGATGCTCATACTTCACCTACTAGCAATTTAGACACCGAGCCACATATTCTACTATGTCCTTTTTCATTCACCTCCACCAATAATGCTGCCTCAAGTCCAAATACATCTTTGCGGCACCCCGATGAATGGAGTACCGTGATCTGTGAGCCTCATAGAGAATCAACTCACGCAAATCATATACATTGGAACACATATCTTGCCCTGCATTCTCAAAGATCTATCATCTCCAATAGTGGCCCACTTAGCATTGTCGTCCTGAACCTTGTCCCTAAGGACACGCAGATTGAGGTCATCATACTGACGTTTCCTGATACAATCATAAAGTGAAGACTGAGAGACCACACATGCCAACACTCAACTCGGCTCAGAAATATCCAATCTAACAAACTGGTTGGCCAATGACTGAACTTCCAATGCTAATGGTCTCTCTGCTACTGGTAGATATGGTAAGCTCTCATAACTCTCCACCCTTTGACTCAAAGCATCGACTGCCACATTGGCTTTTCGGGGATGGTACAAAATGGTGATATCATAATCCTTAAGCACCTCTAACCACCTCTACTTATGCAAGTTAAGGTACTTCTATTTGAACAGATGCTGCAAACTCGGGTGATTGGTGTAGATCTCACAAGGGACATCGTAAAAATAGTTCCGCAAAATCTTCGAGGCATGAACAATAGCTGGTAAATCAAGGTCGTGGATAAGATAGTTCTTTTCGTGCACCTTCAACTGTCTGGACGCGTAGGCAATCACCCTACCGTCATGCATCAACAACGCACTGAGACCAATCCATGATGCATCACAATATACAGTATAAGACCCCGAACCTACAAGCAATACCAATACT
Organism: Nicotiana undulata; assembly: GCA_005239495.1. Classification (NCBI taxonomy): domain Eukaryota; kingdom Viridiplantae; phylum Streptophyta; class Magnoliopsida; order Solanales; family Solanaceae; genus Nicotiana; species Nicotiana undulata. Next base: position 18,322 of record ML259582.1, on the reverse strand, counting down.
AGGGCCATAGTCAAAACTGTCTTTAGCTTTTGAAAGATCTCCTCACACTCCTCTGTCCACTAGAACGGAGCACCCTCCTAGTTTGGACTAGTCATAGGTGATGCGATAGATAGAAACCCTCTTCAAATCGACGGTAATACCCCTCCAAAAAATGAAAACTTGTGATCTCCGTAGTTTAGGACGGTGTAGGCCAATGATAAGTTGGTATTTTACCAACTTATGTTGTGTTTAAGCTTATATCTTTGCTATATTTGAGTAATAAATTTATGTGTTTAAAGTAATTTACATCTATTTTATAGGTTCTATGTGATTTAGAAGTGATCATGAAGAAACCAAGTGAAAACGAGTCAATAAGAAGTTGAAAAGAAGGAAATCTAGAAAATGGCCTCAGGTGTCGCAATTGCGACACATATGTGTGAAATGTGAAGATAGCAGCGTTAGAAATTGCGATTAAACACTCGCAATTGCGAAGAAAGACCAGTCAAGCAAGATTCGCAAATGCGAAAAAGGTCTTCGCAAATGCGAAGTCTTTATCGCAAATGTGATAGTCAAGAGGAAAGCTAGTGATCGCAAATGCGAAGATCGCGCTTCAGTTCTGGATACTTCTGTAATTTCACATTTTTGGAACCAAGCCATTTAATACCCGACCTAGCTCATTTGTAAAATATCTTTGGCTTATTTTCAGTCCTTATACTAGAGAAGGCATATTTTGGAAGCTAGGGTTCTTGAACACACACTTGGGTCTTGAAGATTTGAAGCTTTTGGTTGAGAATTTCTTACTCATTTGTTCTAATTTATTCATTTCCTTGCTTTGTATTGAATATTTAAGCGTGCAGTATTTTTTCCAACACTTGAATCTTGTTTATGGGAATATTCATATTTAAAGTATTGATTAAATATCTTGTTGTGCTTATGTATTGAACGATTTTTAGTTATATTGAAGTTAGTTATTGTTTCTTTAATTATTCTTATTCTATAATGTTTCTTTTCCAAAGGGATTAGCTAACCCTAGGACTTTACCATTAACTTAGAATTAATTTTGTGAAAAATTATTTGGGGCTGGGTAATATTAATTAACAATAATCTGAGGTTTTAACCCTCATTTTACAGATTCTACTAAGGGATATGATTTAAATACTTGTAGCCATATCTGGTGTACGTAATCTCTTGATTGTTGTAGGGATAATTCAATTAGGAAGTCTTGTTAGTCTTCAGAAGAAGCTAATATAGAATTATTATCTGAGGCTAATTAATATAAACTCGCTCATATTTGTAAAATCGTGAAAGGCATTGGATTGTTACTTGAGTGTAATTCCCGATGAATCAATGCTTGTAGCCATTGATCATTTTATTTGCTTTCTAGGTTAATTTTTATTTTCACAATTAGACATAAATATTTTCTCAAATCATTTCTAAGTGTTTGGCATTGCACAATAAGTAAAAATTCTCTTACACGCGTAATCGCCTACATATTGTTCTTTGTGAGATTCGACCCCGACCCATGGTTGGGTAAATTATATTGCATGCGACCGTGTCCATTTACTTTTTAGTAGTAGATTTGGACTCTATCAGCCAACTCTGTATTACTTCAATCTTTTTCAGATCCACCTTGATCTCATCACTCGAAAGTACATGAACCAAGAATGCCACTGAGTCTAGCCAAAACTCATACTTTGAAAATTTTGCATATAAGGTTTTTTCTCCCAACGTCTGGAGAACAATCCTCGAGTGCTGCTCATTATCCTCCCGAGTCTGGGAATACACCATAATGTCGTCAATAAACACAATGATGAAAGAGCCAAGATAGGTCCGGAGCACACTATGCATCAAGTGCATGAATGTTGCTAGGGTGTTGGTCAACATAAATGACATTACAAGGAACGTGTAGTGACCATACCGAGTCCTAAAAGCATTCTACGGGATATCAGGCTCCCGAATGTTCAACTAATGGTAGCTTGAACGCAAGTAAATCTTGGAAAACACCCTGGCACCCTGTAACTGATCAATTAAGTCATCAATACGGGGCAGTGGATACTCGTTCTTCAATTTAACTTTGTTCAACTGGTGTTAATCAAGGTGACACACTGAGCCGAATTAAGCCCTTATCAAGAAACTCCTGTAACCGCTCTTTCAACTCAGGAGGAGCCATACGATATGGAGGGATAGAGATGGGTTAAGTGCCAGACAACAAATCAATTCTGAAGTCGATATCCCTGTCGGGCTGCATGCCCGGAAGATCAGTTGGAAATACATATAGATAATCCCACACTACTGGAACTGACTCAACTGTAGGAGTATCAATATTGACATCTCTCACATAAGATAGATATGCGTCACACCCCTTCTGAACCATTTGTTGAGCCTTTAGAAATGAAATAACTCTGTTTGGAGTATAATATAAGGTACGTCTCCACTCTAACCGTGGTAATTCTTGCATAGCCAGTGTCACGGTATTGGCGTGACAATCAAGAGATGCATAATGGGGTGACAACCAGTCCATGCAAAAGTTATATCGAAATCTACCATACTGAGCAATAATAAATCGGCTCTTGCCTCAAAACCACTAAGAACAACCAAACACAACCGATACACATAGTGAACAATAATAGAATCTCCTTAGGTATGGATAGGACAGCTCAAAGAATCACACGATACTCCCAAATATGAAGCAAAATAAGAGGACACATAGGAATAAGTGGAGCCCGGATCAAATAATACTGACGTATCTCTATGAAAAACTGGAACAATACATGTAATGGTAGAGTCGGATGCAACTGCCTCTGTACAAGAAGGAAGAGCATAATATCTAGCATGGCCTCCCCCTCTAGGGTGACCTCTACCTGCCCGACCTCTACCGCGAGCTGGCTGAGCAGGTGGAGTGGTAGCTGGTGATATAATCATAGCCTAGGGACCTGGTAGAGCACGCAATGCCTGAGTAGTCTGTGGAGGTGAACCTCCTAAGTCTTGGGACATTCTTCAAAATATGGCGAGTGTTACCATACTCAAAACAATCTCTCGAAGGGCGTGGCTACTGTGGCTGGCTAGGGCCAGGTCGGCTGGAATGACCGCTGAAAGAAACCCGTGTTGGAGGTGCACTAGACACTGGCGGTGCATAAGAAGGCTCCTGGGGCCTAGGAGGGGCCAGAATACCACTAACGGCTAGAAGTTTTGAATGAACAGGGTGACTCACATAGCCCCTATCATGACGAGGTGCAACCACGGCACGAGTACCACTATAAGTGCTAGACTCTCAAGACCTCTTGGCCTCCCTCTCCTCTCTCTCTCCCGAGCAAGCATACCCTCCAATCTCAAAGCAATCCCTACAACCAGCTAGTATGAAATATCCATCTCCAACTCCCGGTCCATGCTAAGCCAGATACTGGGGTTGAGCTCCTCGATAAACTGACGGACCCTCTCTCAAACTGTAGATGTCTAGCTAAATCGCCGAAGTGAACCGCATACTCTGACACAATCATAGACCTGGCACAACTGCTAAAACTCTGCACGCCATGCATTTTTGAGGCTCTAGGAACATACTCCCTTAAGAACATATCCGAGAACTTAGTCTAAGTAAGTGACGCTGCCTCAGCAAGACTACCCAACTCATAAGCACACAACCACTGATAGGCCACTCCTCTAAGTTGGAACGCAGTGAAAGAAGCCCAACTTGACTCTGTTAACCTCATAGTACGGAGGATACCGTGACACCCTTCAAGAAAACCCTGAGCATGCTCTGACGCCAAGCCACTGAAAGTAGGAGGGTGGTACTTCTTGTACCTCTCAATTAGAGCTATGTATTGATCGGATCAGATCGGATTTAGCACATATCAGATTCAGATTTCCGATTCTACAAAATGCAATCTTAATCCCATCCAAAATAATATAATATTGGATCAGATTTTAAAATTTGGATCGGATAAATATTTTGGATTTCGAATCGGAATGTACGTATTATTAAGGTTATTACTAATATAATTTCCAAATGCATCTGGCCAATTCCTGTGGTAGAATCCATTACATAAATAAAACACAATTTTCATAGCAAAATATAATTAACTGAAATTCCAAGATCCAACTTCCAACTTCTATGGCCACCCACTCAATCGTGGCTTTCTTTCAAGTTCACCAACACTGCATTTGACAAAACGAGTGGATTAGTACTCTTAACTCTTAAGCAACAACTAAATGATTAATTTCACAGTTGCAATAAGGAACAAAAAGGCTGAGAGGGATACTTCTTTTGTAAAAAGATGAATTTAAATAGTAATAGATAATAAGATATTCCCTACAGAACCTAACCGAATATCGAATATATAAATATTCCTTTTTTCCACTGAAAAGATTAGCAAGGATAACAAATGGAGTCCTTTTAAACTAACAAACAAAAAGAAAACTTTCCAGTAAGAAAATGCCAGGCATCGTTTCTCCATATTTCCATTTGGGGAGAAAGAGTGAGAGAGAGAGAGAGCTAGAGAACAAGAGAGATAAGGAGTCAGTATTACCGTTGTCCGTCGATAATCGGAACGTAGAGAAGAGAGGGGAGGGAACAGATAGAGCAAGAGAGAAACAGTCTCTCCGAAATGAACTTTGTTAGGTAGAGGCAGAGTGAAAGTGAAAATGAAATAAAGACCTAACCCTAAATTTAAAATTTGGTATTTATGCATGCTCTTAAACTTTCGGATGTCGGATTGGATTAGATTATATTTATACCAATCTGAATTTGATCCGGATATCCGAAATTTCAATAAACATAATCTGAAATCGATCCAAATATCCAAAATAAGAAATCCAAAATTGAACAGATCGATTCAGAGTCTAGATATCCGATCCAAATGCACAACCCTATTCTCAAGTCTGAGCTGCTCCGAATCAGAAATCACTGCTCAAACCTCGGGCTGAATTGGAGTTACCGGATGCATCGATTGATCTATGGAACCAGTAGACATGAATCCACTGCTCTAGGGTACCAGCCGCGGGAGTCTGTGCTTTTCCCCTGGCCTGAGATGTGGTTGGAGAAAGTGGGGTCAATCCAGCCTGAGCCAAGGTGTTGAACATGCTCAGAAACTGGGCTAGAGACTCCTAGAGGGCTGGTGCAGCAACAGGTGCCTCAGGTGCCTGCCCTCCAGTTGGAGTTATTGGGGGCTTCTATGTAGTAGCTCGAGCGGGTGCTCTGGCTGTACCACTTGGACTTCCTCGGCCTCTACCTTGGCCCCAGCCTCTCATGGCTCTAGCAAGGGGCACGGGTTCCTGGTCATCTTATTTGGTTGTACATGTCCTCAACATCTGTGAGAGAATAGAAGAAAGAAGTTTAGAATTTTGAAGTCAACAATTGCGCACGACAAGGAAACAAGGAAGTGAAATATTTCTAACAATTCCATAGCTTCCTGATGATAAGTACAAGTGTCTCCATACCAATTCGCGAGACTCTACTAAAACTGCTTGTGACTCACAACACCTATGAACCTAGAGCTCTAATACCAACTTGTCACGACCCAAATCTTCCTATGTAAAACATCATAACGACACTTAGTCTCTACGACTAGGAAAGCCTAGAAGTTTCAGAATAATTGAGATAAAAGTAGAATTTAACCACTAAACTTCGACGGATAACTATATAATGGAAAATGCCACTCGACATGTACAAGTAAAACCAACCAAACTGAATATACACAATTCCCTAAACTTGGTAGTCACAAGTCACAAGCTATATGGAATAGTTCTAAGTATCTCTATACATCAGTATCTAGGGGAAAAAAAGAAGAAATAATATAGAGGGGTTAGAGGGACTTCAAGGTCTGCGGACGCTAGCAGATATACCTTAAACTCTCTGAAGCAGCAGTAAGTACACTCAGCTAATAGCGGGGCTGGTCGGTGGTACTTGAATCTACGCACCAAATATGTGCAGAAAAGTAGCATCTGTACACCAAAAAAGTACCCAGTAAGTTCCTAGCCTAACCTCGGTAGAGTAGTGACGAGGTCGGGTTAGGGACCTACTGGGATATAACAATAAGACAGAATATATAACAATATGATAAAGGACTAAGACTTTGACAAGGAGAATTTACAGAAAATAACAACACATCACATGGAGGTAAACAGCATGGTTGCTCTCAAGATACCATCTCGTAATCTTAAAAGTAAATACTCAGTAGGAGATCTACCGAGGTACCGCATCGTAGTCCCAAAAGTAAACACACAGCTCAAAATCGATGGAAACAATAATTAACAACAAGAATCCTACGTTTAAGACTAGTACAAATCTAGGAAAATAGTAATTCAACTAAGCATACTGCACAAATTTCAAATAAATATATAAGATACGTAGACATGCAATATTAGGCTAAACAGAATAACTACACATGCTAGGATGACTCATTTAAGGTATAACATGTTACTTGTTCAGTTAAAACCGGATTTTCGACAATCAGCCTGTGTACGCACTCCTCATCTTGTGTACACGGCACTCACATATCACATAATTTACACAATAGTATCCAATCCTAAAGCGATTTTCCCCACATAAGGTTAGGCAAGCCACTGACTTCGAGCCAAGCTCAGTCAATCAACAAGAATGCCTTTTTCTCGACTTTCCAACTCTGAATGTCCCAAATCTAGCAAAAAATAGTTATATACTATAAATACAACTATAATAAACTAATATACTTAATGAAATCAAGACTTTAACAAGAATTTCGAAAATTGCCCCAAATACGAAAACTCGTTCAACCATGAGTTCACTCGTAACAAAATTACTCAAATCCAATACCAAAATCTCAATCAAAACCCAAAAGTTTGGTTAAAGAACTTCTTCCATTTCCACCAAATTTCTCAACTCAAATCTTAAACTAGAAGGTAAAATTAATGATAGATTAGTGGGATATAACCAAAAAAAAAGTGAAAAATCATTACCCAATCGATGCCTCTGAAAATCCCTCAAAATCTCGTCCAAATCTAAGCTCTCTATCTCAAGTTTTGATAAAAATGTCAAAACCCTCGATTTGAAATGTTTATATCTGCCAAGTGAAATCCTTCTTCGCAAACGCAGAAGCCCCCTCTCATTCGTGAAGCATAAAAATTTCTTCAGTATAAATCCTACTGCCTATCCCTTTGCGAACGCGTTCAGCTCTACACGTTCGCGTAGGCCAATTGCCTGGTAACTCATCCATCCTTTCCTCTACGAGAATGCGAGTACCCAATCACAAATGCGTAGGCCTACGATCACAGTTCTTCGCGAACACGGGACATGCACCGTGAACACGAAGGCGTAACTCTAGCAGCACTCGAACTTCTTATGCGCAAACACATGAGAACCTTCGCGAACGCGTAGAAGGAAACAAGACACCAGCAGTAGTTGATGCTTCAGCTATAACACTAAATCCAGATCTAGTATGTTAACCATCTGGAATCTACCTGAGGCCCCCTGGACCTCAACCAAACATACCAACAAGTCCTAAAATATCATACGAAATTTGTCGAGCCTTCGAATAATATCAAACACCGCTAAAAACACAAATCACACTACAATTCAAACTTGAAACTTGAAACTTCTACAACCGATGCCGAAACCTATCAAAAGACATCCCATTGACCTCAACCTTTGCACACAAGTCATAATTGAAATTATAGACCTACTCCAACTTGTGAATTCGGATACCGACCCCGATATCAAAAAGTCCACTCCTGGTCAAACTTCCCAAAAATCCAACTTTCGCCATATCAACCCTAATTCAACTATAAACCTCCAATTCACAATCCGGACACACTTCTAAGTCCAACATCATCCAAAAGATCTAACAGAGCCGAAGAAACTCCATTCTGGAGTCGTCTTCACACAATTCCAACTACGGTCAAAATCCTAGAACATAAGCTTCCATTTTAGGGACTAAGTGTCCCATTTCACTCCTAACAAAAAATAAATTCTCCAGCAGGTCACATAAGCATATACGGGGAAGGCAAAAAATAGGGGATCGGGGCTAATACTCTCAAAACGATCGGCTAGGTCGTTACATCCATGAATAACATAGAAATCATGAATCGACAATTAGAATTCTTCTTTCATCTTCCAAATATTCAAACTTCGACGAACGCATCAGAATCTTATCTAAACACCCTCGAATGGCGCCAAAATTTACCGACAAGTCACGAATCATAATACAAATATTTTCCCATGCTCAAAATCCCAAACAAATATTAATACCATCAAATTTCACTTAAAATCAAACATAGAAAATTTAAACCTTGAAAATGCCAACTCTCCACAATAAGCGTCGAAATGCTCTTGGATCACCCGATAGTTTACCCAAACATACGCCCAAGTTTGAAATCTTCGTATGAACCTATTGGAACCTTCAAATCCCGATTTCTAGGTCGTTAACTAAAAATTCAAACCTTAGTCAACTCTTCCAACTTAAAACTTTCGAATTGAAAATTTTCCTCTGAATCAACTCCTCTCTTTTCGAAGTTCAATTCCGACCACATGTACAAGTCATAAAATATGAAGTTAAGCTACTCAAGGCCTCAAACTGCCGAATGACACGATAGAGCTTAAAACACCCAGTCAGTCATTAAAAACATGTATGGAGAAATCATACAAAGATCAGGAGGAAATTATAGGGAGTAACAATCATTGGCCAACAAGAGTATGTTGATGCTGATGTGTTATACAGTGTATATCCATCATAACATAAACCAAGTATAACATTTCTAGGTTCTACAAAAAAGTTCAGATAGGTTCCATCAAAATGTTTCCATGCTTCTCCATCGGAAGGGTGGCACAACACGCCATATTTGCTACGATTTTCATAATGACACCTCATGTGCACCGCAGATTTCGTTGAAGCATATAGTCATTGAAGCGTATGAATAATCGACAGGTAATGCAATCCCTTACGTGCAACCTTTTTGTATTGCTTACGCACTTGTTATTTATAACGAGGTTCATGACAAAACTTACACTCGGTCATGTTTATAGAAGCCTTGTAGTACAACAAACATCCATTAATAAAACAATTAATTTTTAGACTAGTTAGAGCAAGCCCTAAGACTAGCTTCTTTGCATGGTAGTAATTAAGAAGTATCTTACTATCG
>ML259579.1:0-28724 GCA_005239495.1 Nicotiana undulata | reverse complement strand
CCCCCCCTCCCTTTTTTTAAGTGTAGAGTTCTGTGAGTGCGGTTGTTTTTGGTGAGATATGCGAATAGAGTAAACTTACCTAGGCGTATTGCGATGGAAAAGTGGCCGCATACCCTGGTATGCGACTGCATACCTGTTATGCGGCAGAATATTGCAAAGGTCACCTAGGGTTCGTATTGCGACGCACTATGCGATCACATAACTGAAATGTGGTTCGCATAGTGCACCCTGGCACCGCATTCTAACCATCCAAAAATGCCAAACTAGCTGTCCCGGTTTGCGGTAGAAATGCGGTCCGCAAAGCAACAATGCGATCGCATTTGCGTCGCAAACTTGACACTCTTTCTCAGCTTCCCTTCACTCACAATTTTACCTTGTTTTGTGAACTGTTGAACAACCTGCACTCTAACACACACTTTAAATTGCTCAAATAAACCTATTTAATCATAAAAACCAAAATTTAAAAGACAAAAGAGTGTTACCACACATGGGTTACCTCCCATGAAGCGCTTGATTTAACGTCACGACACGACGAAGTTGGCCTTCTTTTGAATTTACTCATTGGTCGGGCATGGACCGTCTTTAAGAGCCAATTGGTCTACCACATGTCTTTCTCCATTTGAGCCCAAATAGTAATTGATGTGTTGGCCATTTACTTTGAAAGTGCGGATCCCATCCTCAGATGTTAATTCCACATCGCCAAACGGGGAGACATCTACCACTTTGAATGGACCGGACCATTTTGATTTGAGCTTGCCCGGGAACAATTTGAGTCTTGAGTTGAAGAGCAATACCAAGTCACCAGACTTGAACTCTCTTTTCAAAATATTTTTGTCATGGACAAATTTCATTCTTTCCTTATACACAACTGCACTTTCATAAGCGTGGAACCGGAATTCCTCCATTTCATTAAGTTGAGTGAGCCTCAAGTTTGCAGCTTCAGTCCAGTCCAAGTTCAACTTCTTTAGAGCCCACATGGCTTTATGCTCTAGTTCCACAGGTAGATGACAATCTTTACCGAACACTAACCTGTATGGAGAAGTACCAATGGGAGTTTTGTACGCCGTGCGGTATGCCCACAATGCGTCATCCAGCTTCCTTGACCAGTCGGTCCTGTTTACATTCACTGTCTTTGCTAGAATATTCTTGATTTCTCGATTGGATACTTCTACCTGGCCACTTGATTGGGGATGATAAGGAGTGGCTACCTTGTGCTTGACACCGTATTTCTCTAGCAGCCCAGTGAAAGCCTTGTTGCAAAAATGAGAACCTCCATCACTAAGAATGGCTCTAGGAGTGCCAAACCTCGTGAATATGTTCTTATTTAAGAATGCAGTCACACTTCTTGCCTCATTGTTTGGCAAGGCAATAGCTTCAACCCATTTAGACACATAGTCCACAATTACCAGAATATACTTCATACCGCAGGAGCTCACAAAGGGGCCCATAAAGTCAATGCCCCACACATCAAATATTTCAACCTCCAACACAAAATGCCAAGGCATCTCATGCCTTTCGGAGATTGATCCCTGCCTCTAACATTGGTCACAAGATTTGACCATTTGGTTGGCATCATGATAGATGGACGCCCAATAATAACCACATTCAAGCACTTTTGCCGCCGCCCGATTTCCTCCGTGATGACTACCCACCGGTGAGTCATGGAATGCCTTTAGAATTTGAATCATCTCTTCCTATGGAACACACCTTCTAATAATGTTGTCCGCACAAATATGGAACAAGAATGTCTCCTCCCAATAATATTGCCGACACTCTCTTAAGAATTTCTTCTTTTGATATGCTTCAAAATCATCCGGGATTAGGTCACTAACCAAGTAATTGGCGATGTCGGCGTACCAAGGAGTGGTTGAAGAAGATAATGTCAAGATATGCTCATCGGGGAAGGCATCATTGATGTCAAGATCACCCTTTGGTCGCCCGTATTCTTCAAGTCTAGAGAGATGGTCCGCCATTTGGTTCTCGGTGCCTTTTCGGTCCTTGACTTCAAAATCAAATTCTTGTCACAAGAGGACCCACCAGATTAGTCTTGGCTTGGCATCTTTCTTTGCCATGAGGTATCGAAGAGCGGCATGGTCGGTGTAGACCACCACCTTGGATCCCAACAAGTAAGCTCAAAATTTTTCGAAAGCATACACAATAGCAAGAAGCTCTTGCTCCGTCACCGTATAGTTCATTTGTGCACCATTGAGTGTCTTGCTTGCATAATAAACCGGATGAAGAACTTTGTTGTGTCGTTGACCCAAAACCGCTCCAATTGCTACACCACTGGCATCACACATGAGCTCGAATGGAAGAGTCCAATCCGATGTAACAATAATGGGTGTCGTGGTAAGCTTCTCCTTGAGCTCCTCGAATGCCCTGAGACACTTCTCATTGAACAAAAACTTGGCATCTTTCTCAAGGAGCTTGCACATAGGATTTGCAATTTTTGAAAAGTCCTTGATAAAGCGCCGATAGAATCCGGCATGCCCAAGAAAGCTTCGAATACCCTTTACCGATGTTGGTGGAGGAAGTTTGTTAATGATCTCAATCTTTGACCGATCGACTTCAATGCCACTTTTTGAAATTTTATGCCCCAAGACAATGCCCTCGTCCACCATGAAGTGGCATTTTTCCCAATTAAGCACGAGGTTGGTCTCCTCACATCTTTTAAGCACTTGTCTAAGGTTTTCAAGACAATGCTCGAAGGAGTCACCGACTACCGAAAAATCATCCATGAAAACTTCTAGGAAGTCTTCAACCATGTCGGAGAAAATGGACATCATGCATCATTGAAAAGTAATCGGAGCATTGCACAAACCAAAGGGCATCCGACTAAAGGCAAATGTTCCATACAGGCAAGTGAATGTGGTCTTCTCTTGATCTTCCAAGGCTATATTGATTTGATTGTAGCCGGAATACCCATCGAGGAACCAATAGAAGGATCTTCCCTCTAGCCAATCAAGCATTTGATCAATAAAAGGCATAGGGAAATGATCATTGCAAGTGGCATTGTTGAGCTTCCGGTAGTCCATGCATACCCTCCATCCGGTGACCGTCCGAGTGGGGATAAGCTCATTCTTTTCGTTGTGAATCACCGTCGTGCCTCCCTTCTTTGGCACACATTGTACCAGACTCGCCCATGGACTATCCGCAATGGGGTAGATAACCCTGGCATCCAACCATTTGATTATTTCCTTCTTGACCACTTCTTGCATTGAAGGATTTAATCTTCTTTGATGTTCCACACTTGTCTTGCTCCCTTCTTCCAATTGAATTTTATGCTCACATATCCCGGCAGGGATTCCTCGGATGTCGGCAATTGTCCATCCAAGTGCTTGTCGATGCTCCTGCAAGACATTCAACAATTTATCAACTTGTATATCATTCAACCACAAAGAAACGATTATAGGTAAAGTGTTATTAGAACCGAGAAATTTGTACCTCAAGTGTGATGGAAAGGGTTTGAGCTCAAGTTGTGGTGGCTCAATGATTGAGGGTTTTGCGGGGGGAGTAGCTCGATTCTCTAAGTCAAGAGAAAGCTTCTTTGGTGCATATGTGTTGGACCCACGTACTTCCAATGCGTTCACTATTTCAACATACCCCTCAATGTCTTCACCATCAAAGTTCACCAAGATTGCCGCCAAAGCCTCACCGAGGCATTCTTCTTCCATATTCATCTCAATGGCATATTCAACCTCATCAACTACATCAATGACCGAGATTCCCTCGTATGCACTTGGCAATTTCAAACCCTTGCTAGCTTGGAAGGTAACTTCCTCATCATTCACTCAGAACTTGATTTCATGTTGTTGCGAATCCATTAAAGCTCTTCCCGTCGCAAGGAGTGGTCTTCCTAAAATGATAGGAATCTCCTTGTCTACCGCACAATCCAAGATGACAAAATCTGCCGAGAGGAGGAACTTCCCCACCTTTACCAAGACATCAACAACAATGCCCACGGGTTTCTTAATTGATCGATCGGCTATTTGCAATCTCATGCTAGTAGGTCTTGGCAACCCCAGTCATGCTTGCTTGTAGATAGCAAGAGGCATCAAATTTATACTAGCTCTGTTGTCACAAAGTGCTCTAGCAAAGTCTCTCAACCCGATGGTGCATGGAATAGTGAATGCTCCCGGGTCTCCCTTTTTGTCCACGGTGGTTTTAGCAATTATCGAACTTACCCGATGAGTCAAGTTTACCACTTCATTCTTTGTAGTTCTCTTCTTCGTCATCAAATCTTTCAAATATTTGGAAAACCCCGACATTTCTTGGAAAGCCTCCAAGAATGGGATGTTTACCGAAAATTGTTTCAAGATGTCATAGAACTTTTCAAACTTGCCATCGTCCACCCTTCGTGCAAGCCTTTGAGGGAATGGGGGAGTAGGTCGAGGAATTGGTGGAGGAGCTTTTGGAGTCTCCTTCACTTTTTTCTTACCCTCTTCCTATTTTGCCTCTTGGATCTTTACCTTATGAGAGGGCTTCTCAATTTTAACCACACTCGGCAACTCAACCTGTGGTTCCACTTCTTGATCAAGACTTTCTACATCAACCACTTTCTCACTTTCATCCTGGAGCACCTTACCGCTTCTAGTTGTGATGGCCATGCAATGAGAAGATGATCTGCTTGGACCACCTTTTGGGTTGACCACCGTGTCACTAGGAAGAGTACCTTTTAGCTTGGAATTTTTTTCTCGTGACAAATCCCTCTTTTGCATCTCGAGCTTTTGAATGGAGGCGGTGTGTGATCCCACTACCTTAGACATATTTTTCATTGTTGCATCACTTCGCTCTTGATTTTGCAAAATTATCTCAAGCATCCCCTCCATTTTGGACTCATTCGAAGGCCCATACTTGTATTGTGAGGAGTTGGAATATTTCCCTCTTGGTGGAACATAAGTATTAGAACTTCTATTGGCATAATTGTTGTTGTTCCAAGATCCTTGACCACTTTGATCATTTCGCCAATTTTGTTGGCCTTGCCCTTGGGGGTTTGGCCTCCAATTATTTTGTTGGCGGAAACCACCTTGAGAGTTTTGGACATAATTTGCTTTTTCCAAATCTTGACTCCCTATCGATTGCATGCCTTCCACCATATTTACCTTTTTTGTTTGACTCTCAGTGAACATCTTTGTTAACACATCGATGTTAGTAGCAAGACCGGCAAATCAACTTGTCTCTCTCTTGATTATCTTTTAGCATGTTGGTAAGAGAGGGAGTACCATAAGAAATTCCATCGCTAGTATCCTCTGAATGCCATGCTTGATTATTCTTTGCCATTTTGTCTAGAATTTGAGTGATCCTAGCGAATGACTTGTCCATGAAGGACCCATCTGCGACATTCTTAGCAATGGACTGGGATAGTGGGTCCAAACCCATATAGAACTTCTCCATCACAATATGGTCTGGGAACCCATGGTTTGGTGATCTCACTAGGTATAGCTTGAATCGATCCCATGCCTCCTGTAAGTGCTCCCATGGCAGTTGTTTGAAGAAAAATATTTTGTCTCTGAGCTCTGACTTTTTGTTATCTGGGAACCACTTTGCTAAGAAGGCTCGGACAAGCTCAGGCCCTGTTGTGATAGTTTGAGGAGGTAAGTTCTGAAGCCATTTTTTCGCTTCTCCCGCCAACGAATAGTTGAATACCCGTAACCTCAAAGCATCATCCGTCACAATGGTTTGTTTGTGCATGGAGAACACGCCCAAGAAATTCCTTAGGTGTTGCGTCGGATCATCATCCGTTGAGTTATGGAACAACCCTTCCGCCTTGAGCAATAGAATCATTCCATGATCCACTTTGAATGTAGATGCACCAACCACCGGAGGGAGGATAGCATTGGTGTCCTCAATGTATTCTTCGATGTCGGCGAAAAGGTTCTCCTCTTCATCATACACATTGGCTATTTCGACCTAATACACCAAACAAAACGAGAAAAGTGTGATGGAATAGAAAAATATATAAAGTAAAGTACACAATATCTAGTAATTTCAAAACCGTATTCCCCGGCAACGGCGCCAAAATTTGATATTCTCAAATTACACCTTAAAAATAGTGTAAAGCGGTCGAAGTCAAATATAATAACCCAACAAGGTTGGGGTCGAATCCCACAGGGAATAGTCGTGAAAAGATTACTTTGGTAGTGTGAATCTCAACTTAAATCGTATCTCTATTCCGTTAATGCAACAAGAATATGAGAATTGATTTTGTAGTAATTTAATTGCAATAGTGATGAGTATAATTAATTTAAAGTTGTAATTATTTTGATTAACTAAACCAAGGTTGTGTCCCGTTCAATAAAATTTAATGCTAATGGGTATTAATATGATATATTTCTAATGGAAGGTCCTAAAGATATGCAAATAATTTCTAAATGACTACCCAATATTTTCCAATAATTGGGTAGTATTTCCTCTTTATGTTTTTTTCCAAATATAATAGAGTTGCAATGAAGAGTAATCAATTAATGCCAAATAAAATTCACTTATTCCTAAGCGATTCTATTAAACAAGGTTTAAAGCCTTGAGTCTTTGATATTTACTCCTACCAATCCTAACTCACTTTTCCAAGCTAAGAAAGAATTAATGGCACTTGTTAATGTTTGCAACGACCAACAATAAATGAAGACTGAGAAGTAAATAAATATCAACCAACCATTATATATATATTCAATTTTAAATACCCAATAACATAACACTCATTTAGGGTCCACAACCTTAGTATTTAAGACTAGCTATTCATGCTTAAAGACAAAAAGATGAGAGTATTTAATATCGTAAAGCTTACAAAAATGGAGGAATCTTCACTTCTAAAGCTTCCAAAAGAGAGGAATATTCAAAGCGTATGTTGTAGCTCTAAAAGTAGACAAGCATGACCCACAAAAACCCCCAATAAATTTATTTATAGTGGGCTAAAACTCGAGGTGAAAAACAGACAAAATTGCCCTTCCAGTTCAGCTCTACGACCGCATTCCTATCGCATAACATGAATGCGGATCGCATTCTTCACAAGCTCGTCGCATACTTCAAACCGTAGTTTCCAGGTGCTCGCCACATTTGTGTTATGCGGTCCGTGTTGGTGATATTCGACCGCATAACTGCATCGCATTTCAGGCTTAGCATCTTCTACAAGGAGTTCTGCGATCCATTATGCGGTCGGCAAAGCAGTTATGCGATTGCATAATGGACCGCATTTCTTTCAATTGGATTGGCCAAATTCTCTGTTGAGCTTTACGGTGGACCTGATCAGTATGCGGTCCGCAAGTTGGAAGTATGATCTGCGTTGTCAATTCTGCGATTGCATTTTGTCTTTTTCTTATCTTTTTCCCGCTTTTTGATCTCTTTTCCATGTCTTTTTATCCTCAAGCCTCATGCACTGCATAACATCAAAAGTTCATAAGTATAGAATAAAAATTCCTTTAAAACAAGCCAAATTCCAAGTAATTTGGTATTAAATGTGCTAAAATTCTTCGGCACATCAAGCTGCTCTAGGTGCCCTAACGCACCTTAATATTTTAGGTGGCGACTCTTCAAATCCCTTACCCCATCCCAAAAGGAAGGGAGTTGTTCATAAATTTCGAAACCCGATTTCTCAAGGAAAAGAGGGCGCGACAGTCATCCTATTGCCTCATCAGCTCATCACGCCGTCGCATCCTGAAAATATGTAAAGTAAGTGGGATCCTGGAGAGGGGCCCCTGAGGGTTGTTACACCACGACGGTACTCAATAAGTGTCATAGATTCTCTCTAACTCAAGTTCATGGGACAAGGCTTTACAAAATAATGCAACCCACATTTGATATAGAATGATAACAATTATATCAATTCATTCTCTTTATCTTTTTAAATGAAAAGATTAACAACAACTACCCAGTAAAGTCCCATAAAGTGGGGTCTGTGGAGGGCGATGCTTACGCAGACCTTACCCCTACCCCGATAGGGCATAGAGGTTGTTTCCAATGGACCCTCGGCTCAGGATGACGGGAATAAAAATAAAAACAAGAAAAGACAATTCATTAGTAAACTCTAGCAGAAATCGTAAAAATAGTAGCATAAGCATAAACACCATAAGATAAATGACATGCAATAGCAATGGCTAGAATCTAAGGCCCGCGGCTAAGATAAATAGCAAGGGTAGCATGCTTTCAACATAAACCGCAAGCCCTCTAAGATCAACCTATCCAAACCTGCCCCACCCCGGGAATGAAGTATGAAAATCTCTACTACCCCCTATCCTACCACCCTGATGCTTGACCTCCAGACCTTCCTATCAAGGGCCATGTCCTCAAAAATCTGCAGTCTCGCCATATCCTGCCTAATCACCTCTCCCCAATACTTCTTTGGCCACCCTCTACCTCTTCTCGGACCCACCGCCGCCAACCGCTCACACCTCCTCACCGGGGCATCGAGGCTCCTCCTCCGCACGTGCCATAACCATCTGAGCCTCGCTTCCCACATCTTGTCATCCACCGGGGCCATGCCTACCTTCTCCCGAATATCTTCATTCCTAATCCTATCCATCCTAGAGTGACTGCACATCCACCTAAGCATTCTCGTCTCTGCTACCTTCATCCTCTGTATATGAGAGTTCTTAACCGGCCAACACTCTACCCCATATAACATGGCCGGTCTAACCACAACTCTATAAAACTTACCTTTAAGTCTCGGTGGCACTTTCTTGTCACACAAGACTCCATATTCAAGCCTCCACTTCATCTAGCCCTCCCCTATACGACGGGTGACGTCCTCGTCGATCTCTCCGTCCCCTTCAATTACCGAACCAAGGTACTTGAAGCTATCTCTCTTGGGGATGACCTTTGATCCAAGCCTCACGTACGCGCCTACTTCACTCGCCTCAGTGCTAAACTTGCACTCCAGGTACTCAGTCTTAGACCTGCTCAATTTGAAACCCTTATTCTCGAGGGTCTGTTTCCAGACCTCCAGCCTCTCGTTAACACCGACCCTCGTCTCATCAATAAGAACTATGTCATCAACAAATAACATACACCATGGCACATCCCCTTGAATATGGTGTGCCAGTGCATCCACCACCAAGGCAAATAGGAATGGGCTAAGTGCAGAGCCTTGGTGTAACCCCATATTAACCGAGAAACGCTCTGAGTCGCCTCCCACGGTCCTAACCTTAGTCTTAGCCCCATCATACATATCCTTGATCGCTCTTATGTAGGCTACTGACACACCCTTTGACTCAAGACATCTCCAGAGCACCTCCCTAGGGACTTTGTCATACGCTTTCTCTAAGTCAATAAATACCATGTGCAGATCCTTCTTCTTATCCCTGTACTGTTCCATAAACCTCCTAATAAGGTGGATAGCTTCCGTAGTGGATCGACCCGGCATGAACCCAAACTAATTATCGGATATCGACGTTGTCTTCCTCACCCTCGCCTCAACCACCCTCTCCCAGACTTTCATAGTATGTCTTAGTAACTTGATGCCCCTATAATTGTTACAACACTGGGTTTCACCTTTGTTCTTATACAACGGCACCAGTGTACTCCACCTCCACTCCTCTGGCATCCTCTTCATCCCAAAAATCACATTGAACAACCCAGACAGCAACTCTAATCCTGCTCTACCCACACACTTCCAAAACTCAACCGGGATTTCGTCCGGCCCGGTCGCTCTACCCCTACTCATTTTACGCAAATCCCCCAGGACCTCCTCTACCTTAATGCGACTGCAAAACCCAAAATCTGGAGACTCTCTGAATGCCCCAAAACTCCTAGCTCTATTACCCGATACCCCTCCTCGTTGAGAAGACCACGGAAGTACGACTGCCATCTCTACTTAAATGAAAAGATTAGAAAAATGTAAATTATGATATAAACTTTTAAAACATTTATATCAACCCATGATTCTAATAAAAATCATGAAAAACCATTTCAACTTCGTTAAATATTTGAAGTCACTTTTGGCTCATTAGGCCTAAACATAACGAAATCAACTTTCACCTTTTTACCGAAAATACTATACTGACACCGACATACTAGACAACTACTGTATGAACCTTGGCCGAATGATGCACAACGATGAACTGGACGAGCCGTCTGAGCATGCCTATAAGGACGACCCATACCGTGGTGGAACTGACCCCTAGAAGGAACACCGCTGAAACTATCCCGTCCACGAGGCCTCTTGGCCTCTCTCTCACCCCCGTCTTGACTGCGGACTATCTCCATCTGCCGAGCAATGTCGACCACCTCATTAAAAGTAGCACCAGATACCTCTCTCGAGTCATAAGCAACCACAACTGATATGTGAGGCCATCAATGAACCTCCTAATCCTCTTCCAATCAGTATGGACCAACCAGACTGCGTGACGAACCATATCAGAAAACCTCATCTCGTACTGCGTCACAGACATGCCATCCTGACATAACTGCTCAAACTGTCTACGCAGCTCCTCTCTACGAGACTGCGGCACGAACTTCTCCAAAAAGAGAACGGAGAACTCCTGCCATATAAGTGGTGTTGCACCGACCGGCATGCGCCTCTCATAAGACTCCCACCAGTGAAGCAGCCCAAGAGAACTGAAAGGTAGTGAACGAAAGGCCACTGGTCTCCAGAATACCGGTCGTACGAAGAATTCACGGACACCTATCCAAGAAGACCTAGGCATCCTCTGACTCTGCCCCACTGGAAAATGGAGGCCGAAGTATCCCAAACCTCTCTAGTCTCTTCTGCTCATCACCAGTCATAGCAAAAACCTCATGGGCATGAGCAGTTGCAACCGGCTGGGCTGGTAGTGCCCCTGGTGTCTCAAGTCCATGCATCACCTGCTCTGGTTACGGGTTGCGGGAGTCTGAGTACCTCGCCCGCCTTGAGAAGTGTATGTTGCGGACGAAACAGAGACCGCCTGGGAAAGACTGGTGCACACGTTCAGAATCTGAGCCAAGTCCTAATGAAGGCTTGGAATCACAATGGGCACAGGGCTGGTAGTGTCCCTAGTGTCTGAAGTCCCTGCATCACCTTTTCTGGTGTACAGGCTGCGGGAGTCTGAGTACCTCCCCCGGCTTGAGAAGTGGTTGCAGCGGCCGGAAAAGAGACCACCTGAGCAAGACTGGTGCACACGGTCAGAATTTAGGCCAATGCCTCATGAAGATGTGGAATCACAATGGGCACAGTTGGTGCCTGAGTTGGCACCACTAGCTTATCCACAACTAGAACCTGCTCTAGAATTGGGGCAACTAGTGGATCTGCAGGTGCTTCCCTAGATGCTGTACAAGCTTCACCTCTACCCCTATCATGACGTCGGCCTCTCGTGCCCTAGTTGGTGCTACTGGTGACTATCCATCCTGCCTAGCTAGTAGTATGTGTCCTCACCATATGTGAGAGAATAGAATAATTAAAGTTTAGTTACCGGAATCAACATATTCGCACGACAAGAATTCAAGAATGTGAAGTTTCCTAAGGGTGCGGAAACCTATCGAAGATAAGTACAGACATCTCCGTACCGATTTGCAAGATTCTACTAAACCTGCTCATGACTCGTGAGACCTATGTACCCTAGGCTCTGATACCAATTTGTCACGAACCCAAACCAACCGTCGTGATGGTGCGTATCGTGGAACTAGGCAAGCCAACTACTCAACCATTTCAACATAACCAAAATCTTTGAAAAATATGGAAGCAGTTAATATTTAAGGAAAACCCTTTGAAACAGAAATAAATACGCAACTCAATATTCAGTGATCGGACCCATAATACATACGTAGAGGTTAAGCTTATGCTCAAGTTATCCCTAAGAGAGCGAGTTTTAAGTATCTCTAGTCTATTATCCAGGGTAACGGGGAGATTGATGAAGATGTCGCACATCATATCGGAGCGGGATGGATGAAGTAGAGGTTCGCTTCTGGTGCTTTGTGTGATAGGAATGTGCCGCTAAGACTTAAAGGTAAGTTTTATCGAGTGGTGGTTCGACCGACTATGTTGTATGGGGCTGAGTGTTGGCCAATCAAGAACTCCCACGTGCAGAAGATGAAAGTAGCAGAGATGAAAATGTTGAGATGGATGTGTGGGTGTACCAGGAGAGATAGGATTAAGAATGAAGCTATCAGGGACAGATTGGGAGTAGCCTCCGTGGAGGACAAGATGCGAGAGTCGAGGCTGAGATGGTTCAGACATGTTAAGAGAAGAAGCATTGATGCTCCTGTCAGGAGGTGTGAGAGATTGGCCATGGAGAGTTTGATAAGAGGTCGAGATAGGCCTAAAAAGTACTGGGGAGAGGTGATTAGGCAGGACATGGCCCTGCTTTAGCTCACTGAGGACATGACACTTGATAGGAGGTTGTGGAGGTCGAGGACTAAGGTCGAAGGTTAGTAGGTAGTTTATAGTGTTCACCAATAGGCTTAGTAGCATGCATTTCCCTTCATATTCTTAGATTTTTATTACGGTGTGTGGTTTTGTTCGCCTCAGGTATTGTATTCCCTGTTGCTATTATCTGATACTATTTATCCTTTATCTGTCCCTTTTTTTTTCTTTTTTTCCATCTTTCTTCCTTCCTTGTTTCCCTCTTCTTCTTCTTGCCCTTCCTGAGACGAGGGTCTATCGGAAATAACCTCTCTACCTGCATTAGGTAGGGGTAAGGTTTGCGTAGAGACTACCCTCCCCAGACCTCACATGTTGGGATCAAACTGGGTTTTTTGTTGTTGTTGTTGTTGTTGTTGTTGTTAACCCAATACAATCTCTCCCAAAAAAGGGGTGTCACCGAGTACATGAGCTTCTATAACTGAAGATAGTCTAATACAATGTCAAAAGACTAAAAAAACAGAAATACAAGTAAAGATAGGGAAGGTAATTTCTCTTTGATAGTTACAAAAATAGTGTTTAAGTCTTTTCCAGAAATTCATTTATCAAATTGGGTAATAATCTAATCATTTTAATTTCTTCAATAAGGTTACGAATATGACAATTTTAAAACATGCTTTTGGGGTCCTAAACTATCCGGAAAAGCATAATAGTAGCTATGAACGGACTCCCGTCACCTCGTGCATACGTATCCCCCATAAATAGTAGCACATATATTTAATTAGTTCACCTATGGGTACAATTCCCCCTCACAAAGTTAGAAAGGAGACTTACCTCGCTTCAAAATTCCATAACCGGCTTTCAAGCCCTTCCGACAACTCCAATTGATGCACAACGCCCCAAAACTATTCAAATAACGGTCAAACTAATAAAATTACACTCTAATACTTGTAACAATTCAAATTATATAAGTTCCCAGCTCCGCTCGAAAAGTTGACCAAAATACCCTCGAGCATCCGGATTCCGAAATTCTCGAAAATAAATTCTATCCATAGCATTACTAACTCAAATATATAATTGCTCTAATTTCAATGCTCAAATTCATGGTAAAAGTCCAAAATTCCAAATTCTAGGTCTTCCCCAAAAGTTTCAAATTTATACTAATTTTCCATGTCTAAATCCATGTAAGATCACATATTTAACTCAAAAATAGGAAGAAATCACTTACCTAGTATTGCTTGGTGAAAATCCCTCCTTGAGCTCTCCAATAAAATGAAAGAAATGGGCCAAAACGCGTTTTTAAAACAATCTGCCCAGGCTTCATCGAGTTGTACCTTGCGCTGTGCAGGTTGTACATCCTATTACAATTTTCCCCTTATGTACACCTTCTGTTAAAATGCCCATAACTCCTCATAGAAATATTGAAATGACAAACGGTTTAAAGATTTAGAAAGTACACTCGCATACCTTTCATTTGATAGGTTGTACACCATATAAATCCTTTTATATTCTGAGATATGAGCTTCCAAAGTCGGCTCCAAGCATCAGTAGATTCTGTCAAAACTGCTTCACCAGCTATCTTCAATCGATCATAACTTTCTGATCAAATGTCCAAATCATGAATGATTTAACTTTCTGGAAACTAGCATCCAAGGGCTACAACTTTTATGTTTCGCAACTTTTCAGATTCCTTATATATATATTGATATATATGCCTCCAAAATCAGCTCCACGACGCACCAGTTGCCGTCCAAAAGTGCAGCAGAAATTTCTGCAGTTTTTTTTTTGTCCGAAATTCATTTCGTTAACCTTCTTAAATCCACCCGTGGCCCTCGGGACCTTAACCAATTACACCAAAATGTCCAAAAACATGATACGAACTCGCTCGAGGCCTCAAATCACATCAAACAACGTCGAAATCATGAATCGCACCCCAATTCAAGCTTAATGAACTTTAGAACTTGAAACATCCACATTCGATGCCGAAACCTATCAAATCACGTCCGATTGACCTCAAATTTTGCACACAAGTCACATTCGACATTGCGGACCTATTCCAACTTAAGGGATTCGAATCCGACACCAATATCAAAAGTCAAACTCTCGGTCAAACTTCTCAAAAACCATCAAAGTTCTATCTTTAGCCAAATGACTTCAAAATGACCTACGGACCTCCGAATTCACTTCCGAACGCGCTCCCAACTCCAAAATCGCCATACAGATCTATTCCTTGACTCAAAATCCCAAACGGACATCAATAACACCAAAATGCACTTCAACCCAGACTTATGAAATTTCTTCTAAAATGCTAACTTCTACCATTTGCGCCGAAATGCTCTCGGGTCATCCAAAACCCGATCCGAACATATTCCCAAGTCCAAAATCATCATACAAACCTGCCGGAACCTTCGAATACTGATTCTGAGATCGTTTACTCAAAAATCCAATCTTAGTCAATTCTTCCAACTTAAGGCTCCCGAAATGAGAATTTTCTTTCCAAATTGACTCTGAACTTCCTGAAACTCAATTCCGACTAGGACGCTGGGTAGCTACTTCGAAATCCCGCAAGCTTCTTATAACAAACTCGGACGACTACAGCTCCGAATCAATACCTGGATCTGCACACAGAGGTGCAGGGAGTAATGATGAGTATGCCAACTCAGTAGTAATGAAAATAAATCACAGTCTGAAAAATATAAAATATAAAACACATAGTACAAATACACCAATTCACAAAAAAATATTAAAACACCAAGTCACCGCAAAGTATTCATCAAATACATAAGTTCAAAAACCGTTTTTCAAAAATCCTTTGAAACAAGTATAATTTCAATATATATATCTCAGTAAAAATCAGTTTGAAAACGAAGTGAATCATAGTTCAAGACTCAGTAAAATCATCATAAATCTGCCCCTCGGGCCATAATCATTTCTCGTAACAATTTCCCTTAGTATCATCCCATCAAGAAACCTCACAGTCACTCAATATTAGCCCATCAGGCAACCTCACAATCACTTAGTATCATCCTCACGGGAAACATCACTCATTAGGTACCTGCGCTCACTGGGGGTGTGTACAGACTCCGAGAGGGCTCCTACAGCCCAAGCTCTATAACAAGCCACCGCATGGCATAAATCACACACAATATAGGCCCTCAGCCTCACTCATATCATAACATCCTCAGAATATTGGCCCGCAACCTCACTCAGTCAGACACTCTCAACATGCCCTTCAGGCCATAAATATACTGGGTTCTCGACCCAAAACAGTGTTTCAATTTCAAGAAATGGTACAAAAATACTCTGAGTGTCAAAACAATTATCAAGAAAAGACTGAGTGAAAATCATAACATATCAAGTGAGGAAAATAGGAAAAACAGCCCCCAAGGGGTAAACACATCAGCACTAGGTCCCAAACATGGCTTACAACCCAAATTATATCAAATATATATCAATACTATTAAGCATAGTCTTAAAATCGGTTTCACAACTCAATAGCTGCCTAAATAGGGAATATATTTCCACAGTTCCAATTTTTGCATTCAAAAACCCATGAAAGGGTGCAGAGTCCGGGGTTTCATACCCTCAGGACATGATTTAAAGACATTACTTACCTCAAACTAGACCGAAAATTACTCCGCAATACACTTGCCTCTCGAATGAACTCCCGAGTGCTCCAAATCTACCAAGTTCAGATTTTTATCATCAATTTATGCTTAAGGAACGAATTCCAATTGAAAAATACCAATTTTAGCTCAAACCCCGAAATTTGCTAAAACCTAACCCCCCGAACCCGCGTCTTGGAACTCAGAATTTTAATACCAAAATGTTCTTCATCATCTCACGAGTCCGTACATAAGAAGAATGCTAAAATCGGAGTTCGTTTGACCCCTCAAATCGACCCCTAAATGTCTCATTATCTCAAGCCCTAACCCCCTCTTTTTCTACTGATTTTCATGAATTAAAAACTGGGATTATGTTCCTTAATCACCTAAAATCGAGTTTTAAGGTCCAAATTACTTACCACTATGAAGAACGCTGATTTTCCCTCTTCAAAATCGCCTCAAAAGCTTCTTCCCGTTCAAAAATTGTGTAAAAAGGGTTAATGGTCGCGGAGGGTTTAATTATATTATATCCAGGGATTTCCGAACCTGCGACCCATTACTCGCACCTGCGGGACCGCACCTGCAGTTCCCTAACCGCACCTGCGACTTCCCGCACCTGCGGAGCTTGGTCCGCTCCTGCGGTCAAACTTCCGCAGGTGCGGTTACACCAGCACCAGCAGCTGTATTGCTGCAATTTCCAAGTCCAAACCTCCGTTAACCACCCGAATTCAATCACGAGCCCCTCGGGACCCCAATCAAAAATACCAACACATCACATATGATTATTCAAACTTATTTGTGCTCTCAAAACACTAAATATAACCTCAAAACACCAAAATCACGTCAGATTCAAGCCTAAGAACTTTGAAATTTCCAAAATCCATCAACGATGCCGAAACTATCCAAAACAACTCTGATTGACCTGAAATTTTGCATACATATCCAAAATGCCGACCCCGATAGCCTATTTTCCATTGCCGACCGGAAATCGCCAAAAACTAACTTTTTGCCAATTCAAGCCTAATTCTACACCGGACATCACAAAAATATTCTGATCACACTCCTAAATTCTAAATCACCTAACGAAGCTATTCGAGCCATAAAATATGCATTCCGAGGTCGTTTACTAATAAGTCAACTCTCAGTTGACTTTTCCCATTTTAAAGTTATTTTTAAGGACTAAGTGGCTAAACTCTCACTACAACTATTTAGATTTCAAGCCTACCAACTCTAACACATCAATTACAGTATAACCAACCTATAGAAATTCAATAAATGTAATTATAATGCAGGTTCTACGTAACGACAGATTGGGTCATTACATTCTCCCCCTCTTAAACAAACGTTCGTCCTCGAATGGGTCTAAAATATACCCAGAGTCTCAAACAAGTGAGGATATTTGCTCTGCATCTCCCGCTCGATCGCCCAAGTAGCCTCCTCCACTGGCTGACCTCTCCACTGTACTTTCACTGAAGCTATATCCTTGGACCTCAACTTTCTGACCTCGCGAGCCAAAATTTCTACTGGCTCTACCTCATATGACATATCACCCTCAAGTTGAACTGTGCTGAAGTCTAAAACATGAGACAGGTACCAACATACTTCCTGAGCATTGACACATGAAACACGGGATGAACACTCGATAAGCTAGGTGGCAAAGCAAGTCTATAAGACACCTCTCCAACTTTATGAAGCACCTCAAAAGGGCCAATAAACCGAGGACTCAGCTTTCCTCTATTTCCCAACCTCATAACACCCTTCATAGGTGATACCTTCAACAGTACTTTGTCACCTACTATAAATGACACGTCCCGGACCTTCCGATCCGCATAACTCTTCTGCCTAGACTGCGCAGTGCGAAGTCGCTCCTGAATCAATTTCACCTTCTCCAACGCATCCTGAATCAAATATGTGCCCAATAGCTTAGCCTCACCAGGCTCGAACCAACCAACCGGAGATCCACACCTCCTACCATATAAAGCTTCATATGGGGCCATCTGAATACTGGACTGGTAGCTTTTATTGTATGCAAACTCCGCTAGTAGCAGAAATTGATCCCATGAACCACCAAAATCAATCACACAAGCCCGTAACATATCCTCCAAAACCTAAATAGTCTGTTCCGACTTTCTATCGATCTGAGGATGAAATGCAGTGCTCAACTCTACATCAGTACCCATACCTCTTTGTACGGCCCTCCAAAACTGAGATGTGAACTGAGTGCCTCTGTCAAAAATGATAGAAACCGGAACTACATGTAACCGGACAATCTCCTTAATGTAAATACCAGCTAACCGCTCTGAAGTATAAGTAGTGATGACAGGAATGAAGTGCGCGGACTTGGTCAATCTATCCACAATGACCCAAATAGCATCAAAACCCTTCGAAGTCTGTGGAAGCCCAACTACAAAGTCCATAGTAATCCGCTCCCACTTTCTCTCCGAAATATCTAACCTCTGAAGCAACCCACCTGGTCGCTGGTGCTCATACTTAACCTGTTGGCAGTTGAGACACCGTGCTACATACTCAACAATATCTCTCTTCATCCGCCTCCACCAATACTGTTGTTTCAAGTCCTGATACATCTTCGCGGCACCCGGATAAATAGAATATCGCGAGTTGTGAGCCTCTGCTAATATCAACTCTTGAATCCCTTCCATATTGGGCATGCAAATACGGCCCTTCATCCTCATAACATTGTCATCACCAATAGTCACATCCCTGGCATCACCCCGACGAACTCTATCCTGAAGAACTAACAAGTGTCGGTCATCATACTGGCGATCTTTAATCTGATCATAAAGAGAAGACCGGGAAGCCATGCTAGCTAATACTCGCGGAGGGTTTGACAAATACAATCTCACTAACTGACCCGCTAAAGCCTGAAAATCAAGTGCTACAGGTCGCTCTGCTGCTGAAAGGTAAGCTAGACTCCCCAAACTCTCGGCTCTGCGACTCAAGGCATCGTCCACTATATTAGCCTTCCCCGGGTGATACAAAATAGTTAAGTCATAGTCCTTGAGAAACTCTAACCACCTACTTTTATGCAAATTCAAGTCCTTCTCCCTCAGCAGATGTTGCAAGCTACGATGATCAATGAAAATCTCACATTGTACCCCATACAAGTAATGCCGCCAATTCTTTAAGGCATGAACAATAGCAGCTAACTCAAGATCGTGCACTGGATAGTTCTTCTCGTGCACCTTCAACTGTCTAGACGCGTAGGCAATCACCCTACCGTCCTGCATCAAGATCGCTCGCAAGCCAACTCTAGAAGCATCACAATAGACTGTGTAAGAACTCGAACCAGTAAGCAAAACTAGTACCGGAGTTGTGGCCAATGCTGAATTGAGCTTCTGAAAGCTCTCCTCACACTCGTCAGACCATCTGAATGGAGCACCCTTCTGGGTCAATCTAGTCAATGGTGAAGCAATAGAAGAGAATCCTTCCACAAAACGACGGTAATATCCCGCCAAACCAAGGAAACTCCTAATCTCAGTAGCTGAGGACGGTCTGGGCCAACTCTGAACCGCCTCAATCTTCTTCAGATCAACCTGAATACCCTCACTACACACCATGTGCCCCAAAAAAGCTACTGTACCAAGCCAAAACTCACACTTGGAGAATTTTGCATAAAGATTTTCCTCCCTCAATCTCTGCAACACAACTCTCATATGTTGAGCATGCTCTTCCTGGCTACGAGAATATACAAAGATGTCATCAATGAACACAATGACGAACGAATCAAGGTAAGGCTGAAACACATTGTTCATCAATTGCATGAACGCGGATGGGGCATTGGTCAGCCCAAATGACATAACCAGGAATTCATAATGACCATATCGGGTCCTGAAAGCAGTCTTCGGAATGTCAGAATCCCGAATCTTTAGTTGATGATACCTAGACCTTAAGTCAATCTTGGAGAACACCTTAGCTCCCTGAAGCTGATCAAACAAGTCATCAATACGAGGCAAAGGATAACGGCTCTTCACCGTAACCTTATTCAGTTGCCTATAATCAATACACATACGCATGGAGTCGTCTTTCTTTTTCACAAACAACACCGGTGCACCCCAGGGTGACACACTAGGCCGAATAAACCCCTTATCTAAGAGTTACTGAAGCTGCTCTTTCAGTTCTTTCAACTCTGTTGGTGCCATGCGGTAAGGTGGAATAGAAATAGGCTGAGTGTCTGGCACCAGGTCAATACCAAAGTCAATATCCCTGTCAGGTGGCATGCCTGGCAGGTCTGCAGGGAATACATCCCGAAAATCATGAAGAAACAGGAACAAAATCAACAGATGGAGTCTCACTATTAACATCCTTCACAAAATCAAGATAAGATTCACACCCTTTCCCAACCATACGCTGAGCCTTTAAATAAGAAATCACTCTGCTAGGCACATGCTCTATAGACCCTCTCCACTCAACTCTCGGAACTCTGGGCATAGCTAAGGTCACGGTCTTAGCGTGACAATCAAGAATCGCATGACATGGGGATAACCAATCCATGCCCAGAATCACATCAAAATCAACCATACTGAGTAACATCAAGTACACTCGAGTCTCCAGACCCCCAATAGATATAAGACACAACCGGAACACGCGGTCCACAATAATAGTGTCTCCCACTGGAGTCGAAACATGAACAGACGTAACTAAAGACTCACGGGGCATATTCAGAAAATGAGCAAAATAGGATGAGACATAAGAGTACGTGGAACCAGGGTCAAACAAAGGCAAAGCATCACTATGACAAAACTGAGATAGTACCTGTAATCACCGCATCTAACGCCATAGCATCATGCCTAGCTGAAAGTGCATAAATACGTGGTTGTCCTCCATCTGCTCGACCTCCCCCTCTAGGGCGACCTCTAGCTACCTGACCACCTCCCTTAGCTGCCTGAGTAGGTGGTGAAGTGACTGGGACTGAAGCCGAGGGTTGAACCCTCTGCTGAGCTGAACTACTAGGACAACGGGGACACTGCCTCCACTCATGTCCGAACTCTCCACACTCATAACAACTACCTGGAGCTGGAGATGAAAACTGACAAAAACCCCTGCCACCATGATAACCACCAGATGAACCATGCATAGAAGAACCCTGGTAAGATGATGCTCGGGCGGAGCTCTGAGATGGAAGGGCACTAAAAGATGAACGTCCCTGATGAGAATTGCGAGAACCCTGCCCCGAAGATACACCACTATAAGCTGGGTGAACTGGCTGTGGAGATCTGAATGGACGACCTTTGTTGTGCTGAAACTGCCCTAGGGGCACCACTGAAGCTACCTGATCCCCGAGGCCTCTTGACCGCCCTCTCCTCACGCTCCTACCTGCGAACCGACTCAATATCCCGAGCAATGTCAACTACCTGCTCAAATGTAGCTCCAGAAACTCTCTCTGGTCATCAAGATCCGAAGATGATAAGTAAGACCAGCTACAAACCTCCTAATCCTCCCCCTATCAGTAGGGACAAATTTAGAAGCATGTCTAGCCAACTCGGAAAACCTTATCTCGTACTGAGTAACTGAAAACTCTCCCTGGCGCAGGTTCTCAAACTGTCTACGTTGCTCCTCTCTGTGGGAATGAGGAACATACTTCTCCAAAAAGATCGTGGAGAACTGCTACCATGTGAGTGGTGCTGAACCAACCGGCCTACGCCTTTCGAATGCCTCCCACCAAGTGAAAGCAACACCTGCAAATTGAAATGTAGCGAAGGA
Source organism: Nicotiana undulata (assembly GCA_005239495.1). Classification (NCBI taxonomy): domain Eukaryota; kingdom Viridiplantae; phylum Streptophyta; class Magnoliopsida; order Solanales; family Solanaceae; genus Nicotiana; species Nicotiana undulata. Next base: position 7,133 of record ML259579.1, on the reverse strand, counting down.
TACCCCATTGGTCTCCAAAATACCCGCAGTACGCAATATCCTCTGACATTTATCCAGAAAACCTTGGGCATCCTCACCATCTATGCCGCTGAAAGTCGGAGGCTTAAGTCTGCTGAACCTCTCCAACCTACGCTGCTCATCCTCGGGCATAGCTAGAACCACATAGTCTTGAACTGGGGCAACCGGCTGAGCTGGGGCTTCTCCCGGTATCTGAATACCCCGTACAACCTGCTCAGGTGTCCGAGAAGCTGGAGTCTAATTGCCTCCCCCAGCCTGAGCTGCAGTGGCAGTAGTAGACATAGCAACTGCATGAGCTAAACTGGAACACACCGTCAATATCTGAGCTAGGGTCTCCTGAAGACCCGGAATAATAATGGGCATTGTCGGTGCCTGAGCTTGTCCCGCTAGAGTACCATCGGCGGGAACCTAATCCTGAACGATAGGGGGATCCTTGGGTACTGTCCCAGCTACTTCACGGGCTGGTCCCCTACCTCTACCACGGCCCCGACCCATTGTGGGTTTGGCTGGTATCTGGTCACCCTGATCGGTATTGCGTGTCCTCACCATCTGTGAGAGAATGAAACAACGTAAGTTTAGATTTCAAGAATCAATAGATTGGCACGAAAGAGTTCAAGAAATTGAGATTTTTCCTAAGAGTTCTGCAGCCTCTCGAAGATAAGTACAGACGTCTCTGTACCGATCCACAAGACTCTATTGAACCTGATCATGACCGTTGAGTCCTATGCAACCTAGAGCTATGATACCAACTTGTCGCGACCCCAAATCCTAACAGGTCGTGATGGCGCCTATCGTGGAACTAGGCTAGAAAACCATCACATTACTACGCATTTTGTTCCATTATAGTAATTCACAATACAATAATAAACAGCAACATAGCGTAAAATAATTTCTTTAAGTCGTAGCGCCCCAATAATAGTCTAAAAACTCTAAACAAAACCTCCCAAGACTGGAGTCAACATGGTCACGGGCATCTACGAAATAAAACTAATTCTACTAATGTCTTAAATAAAGTCTAGGAATGAAATGTTAAAACTAAATAAGGAAGGGAAATAGAGAAGTTGTGGACGCTGGACAACTACCTCAAAATCACGCAAGCTCCTGATAAAGAACTCGGACGACTACTACTCTGAATCAATACCTGGATTTGCACACAGAGGTGCAGGGAGTAATGATGAGTACACCAACTCAGTAGTAATGAAAATAAATCACAGTTTGAGAAATATAAAACACACAGCACAGATACACCAATTCACAAAAAACAGTAAAACACCAAGTCACCGCAAAGTATTCATCAAATACATAAGTTCAAAAACCGTTTTCCAGAAATCCTTTGAAACAAGTATAATTTAAATATATATCTCAGTAAAAATCAGTTTAAAAACGAAGTGAATCATAGTTCAAGACTTAGTAAAATCATCATAAATCTGTCCCTCGGGCCATAATCATTTCTCGTAACAATTTCCCTCAGTATCAGCCCATCAGGCAACCTCACAGTCACTCAATATTAGCCCATCAGGCAACCTCACAGTCACTAAATATTAGCCAATCAGGCAACCTTACAGTCACTCAATATTAGCCCATCAGGCAATCTCACAATCACTCAGTATCAGCCTCGCGGGCAACATCACTCATCAGGTACCTGCGCTCACTGGGGTTGTGTACAGACTTCGGAGGGTCTCCTACAGTAAGCGCTATAACAAGCCACCGCATGGCATAAATCGCACACAATATAGGCCCGCAACCTCACTCATATCATAACATCCTCACAATATTGGCTCGTAGCCTCACTCAGTCAGTCACTCTCAACATGCCCTTCAGGCCATAAATATACCGGGTTCTCGACCCAAAACAATGTTTCAATTTCAAGAAATGGTATAAAAATACTCTGAGTGTCAAAACAATTATCAATAAAAGTTTGAGTGAAAATCATAACATATCAAGTGAGGAAAAATAGTAAAAACAACCCCCAAGGGGTAAACAGATCGGCACTAGGCCCCAAACATGGCTTATAACCCAAATTATATCAAATATATATCAATACTATTAAGCATAGGCTTAAAATCGGTTTCGCAACTCAATAGCTGCCTAAATAGGGAATATATTTCCACAGTTCCAATCTTTGCATTCCAAAACCCGTGAAAGGGTGCAGAGTCCGGGGTTTCATACCCTCAGAACAGGATTTAAAGACATTACGTACCTCAAACTAGACCGAAAACTATTCCGCAATACACTTGCCTCTCGAATCAACTCCCGAGTGCTCCAAATCTACCAAGTTCAGATTTGTATCATCAATTTATGCTTAAGGAATGAATTCTAATTGAAAAATACCAATTTTAGCTCAAAGCCCGAAATTTGCTAAAACCCGACCCCCCAGGCCCGCGTCTCGGAACTCAGAAAATTTTATACCAAAATGTTCTTCATCATCTCACGAGTCCGTACATATGAAGAACGCTAAAATCGGAGTTCGTTGGCCCCTCAAATCGACCCCTAAAGGTCTCATAATCTCGAGCCCTAACCCCCTCTTTTTCTACTGATTTTCAAGAATTAAAAACTGGGATTATGTTCCTTAATCACCTAAAATCGAGTTTTAAGGTCCAAAATACTTACCTTTATGAAGAACACTGATTCTCCCTCTTCAAAATTGCCTCAAAAGCTTCTTCCCGTTCAAAAATAGTGTAAAAAGGGTTAATGGTCGCGGAGGGTTTAATTATATTCTGTCCAGGGATTTCTGCACCTGCAGAGCTTGGTCCTCTCTTGCGGGCCCGCACCTGCGGTCAAACTTCTGCAGGTGCAATTACACTAGCACCAGCAGCTGTATTGCTGCAATTTCCAGGTCCAAACCTCCGTTAAACACCCGAATTCAATCCCGAGCCTCTCGGGACCCCAACCAAAAATACCAATACATCACATATGATCATTCAAACTTATTTGTGCTCTCAAAACACTAAATATAACCTCAAAACACCAAAATCACGTCAGATTCAAGCCTAAGAACTTTGAAATTACTAAAATCCATCAACGATGCCGAAATTATCCAAAACAACTCTGATTGACCTGAAATTTTGCATACATATCCAAAATGACATTACAAACCTGTTCCAACTGTCGAAATTCCATTCCGACCCCGATAGCCTATTTTTCACTGCCGACCGGAAATCGCCAGAAACTAATTTTTCGCCAATTCAAGCCTAATTCTACACCGGACATCACAAAAATATTATGATCATAATCCTAAATCCCAAATCACCTAACGAAGCTATCCGAGCTATAAAATCCATATTCCAAGGTCGTTTACCAATAAGTCAACTCTCAGTTGACTTTTCCCATTTTCTGGCTATTTTTAAGGACTAAGTGGCTAAACTCTCACTAACACCATTTCAATTTCAAGCCTACCAACTCTAACACATCAATTACAGTATAACCAACATATAGTAAGTCAATAACAATAATTATAATGCAGGTTCTACGTAACGACAGACCGGGTCGTTACAGATTACATGTCATTGTTATGAATAAATCGGGTATACCGAAATGTTGCACGAGCGCATTAGCGTCCATGTACCATTGGCGCATATCTCGGGGCCCTCCAATAAAAGAATTTGGAAGGAAAGTTTGTTTCCCAATATTAGAAGCATCGCGTTCCCCTAAGCGCAAAATGTCAAGAAGCCCTTCTAGCATAGCCATTCTGAACAAATCTTGATTGAATACTGCAAAATCCAACCTTTGTGTTTCAAGTTTAATGTACTCATCTACTGAATACTGCTGAAATATTCTTCAAGTATGTAATATTTCATATTCATCATCGTTTCTCATTTGTAGTTTTTAACAGTAATACTCACAAGTAATACTCACAGACAGAAACTATATTCCTTCGTCGTTGTCCTTTTTTCAGAATTTCAGCTTCCATTTCAAGATATTCATCAAGGGAGGTAACATTTTGTATGCTTGGTACTTCTTCATGCTACGCAATTCTTGTGTATGCGGGACAATTTTCTTGGAGCTTTTTAATACCACAATGCCATCCACTTTGTCCTTGCGGAAATAATAACGGATATTGCAGTGCATCACAACAACCATAGTAGTAATTCACTATTTGTGTTCGATCAGTGTGAGGGTAAATTTGAATATGTGGTGCATTAAAGGCTGTATTGGCATTTTCCTCGGTCCATATTGCTGCAATTTGAGACGAAGTTGGCAAATTATATACTCTCTAGTCTAAGTCTATGTCACATTTGAGAGCTATATGGAAATCTCGTAGGTTCGGTATGTGTACCAAAGATCGTAAAAACACAAAGTACGGGTTTACTGATAATATATCTATTAATTCCTTCACTACCGATTCATGTACTCTCTCGGAGCATGCCATCCTATGTGTCAGCTCATTGCTATTATCATAGAAATATAATTGTATGTTTCTTGGTTTGTCATCTGTAGGATGTAAATTATTTATTCAATGATACATCTTCCCCTGAACTCTGAAGGTGTAAATACCGGAGTTTCTTTTTGCTAAATCTTTGTCATACTTTACACCAAGTGACGTGAATGCAAAAAGATTATTATATGTTCTAATGTATGTTCGAAAGTGCTTAGACGCGACACTATTTCCAACGTATAAATTACGCAATTTTATAGGCATTTTATGAGAAGTTAACTTTACTGTCTGAGTATGATAGCAGAATGCAGAAGATTCATATTCAAATCTTTTTGCTGAGCAAAATTTGTAGATTGGAACTTTCTGAAGCGGAAAATAGCTTGAACGCAATTGACTGATGTTCGCGAGTAAATTTTGTGGCTGTTGTACCACCTGTATATTCGAAAGTAATTACTAAAACTAAGGCAAGGCAAAAGCAGTCACGACTATTAGTGGGAAACAATAAACTGAACAGACCTTTGGGTGTAACTATCTTAGAAACTTTGTTATGTAGTTCGTTGGATACAGTTGATGTAGAACCTGAACCTAAAATGAAGGTTTGTGGTCTTTAGATGGAACTAAATAGCGGTAGCTATTGTAAAAGTGAGCAAGGAATGTATACTCACCTTTTTCATAGATAGAGAATGGACGTGTTTCATCTCTTTCTATACCAGCCATTGTTCCGATCAAGGGAACAATAGTTATATTCTCAGAAAGCGTATGTCTCTTTGACTCTTGGTATTTTAGTCGATGTTGTAGAAATAACTTTTGTTTTTTTTTCTAGTGTCATCTCTTTGTATTTTTTACGTCGACTAACGTTTCTCTCTGTCTCTGAGAGAGGACGTTTAATTTTTTTGGTATGATCCATCACAATCAGTAGTTTTTTTTACTCCTGAATAAAGTTGTGCAATCTATCACACTCTTTAGCAGGATATCAATTTATATTAACGACTCTGTGGAAGCACAAAAAGGTACTGCACTTTGATATATGGAGCACCTGCTGTGGGCACCAACCACAACTTGTAGAAACTAAAATGGCGCACAATATTAACGATAAGCAGTACAACGGGTAGGACAAACAGAGAATGTGTTAATAGGAGCCTGCATTTACAAATATATAAAGATAAGATAATTGATTACCTGTAAACACGTTGAGCAACTTTTTTTTGTCGTACCAATTGTAACAGAAGCGTTAGTAGTTCTGCAAAGGCAGAAATAAGTTGTATTCATGGTCAGCATCAATCTCAACACATTGTGCACTGAAAATACTTGCAAAAATAGTAAAGACAAGAAAGAAGATCACTGGAGTAAGCTCTATTAGCAGACCAACCATGCGGATCTGCACTGAAAAAAAGTAACGAAGAAACACAAAACTTGTGATTCATTCTGTTGTTTCATGTGCATCAAATGAATGCTACTTGCCGTATTTAGTTCCAAATATCGTCACCTTCAACGCAGGAAGACAGTGTCCACCGATTAACTATGGCGCTGAAGTTGTTTCCATTTGGTATAATACTGTCAATATGTTTTTTCACTTTAAATAAATAATTAGATGGTGATAATAGTTCATAGACCAATTCCTACTTTTAAAAGAAAAAATAAGATAAAATCTCTAAAAATATAAACTGATTATACCACAACTTCTTTATGTTTGTAACGACCCGGTCCGTCGTTACGCAGTATACGAATCTATTCCTTCATTTCTTTCTTGTAGTAGCTCGGTTAGACTGTTCACGAAGTGTTGGGGTTGGTTGGTTCGGGTCCGGAGCGAAACTAGAGTGGATTGAGACACATAGTCTCTAACAAGATCTTTAGAGTTGAAAAAGTCAACCCGAAGTTGACTTATTGGTGAACGACCTCGGAATGCGGGTTTTATGGTTCAGATAGCTTCGTTAGGTGATTTGGGACTTAGGAGTTTATTCAGAATATTTTTGGGTGCCCGGTGTAGAATTAGGCTTGAATTGGCGAAGTTAGTATTTTGGCGAATTCCGGTTGATAGGCGAAATTTTGATCCAAGGGTCGGAATGGGATTCCGATAGTTGTTGTAGCTTCGTTAGGTCATTTTGGACTTGCCCGCAAAATTTTAGGTCAGNTGGTAAGTTTGGTTGGGGTCCCGAGGGGCTCGGGTTTGATTTCGGACGTTAAACGGAGAAATTGGGACTTGAAATGCAGCTGAAGCTGCTACTGCTGGTGTGATCGCACCTGCGATGCTTGGGCCGCAGGTGCGGACATCGCAGGCGCGAGAGTGAAGGCGCAGGGGTGGAAATTCATCGCAAGGGCGGAAGGAAGATCACACCTGCGGGGTCGCAGGTGCTGGGGATGGGTTCGCAGGCGCGGGCTTTGAGTGTTAAGTGAAGGATCGCAGGCGCGGTCAATGTGTCGCCCCTGTGGGCCCGCCGTTGCGTTAAAGCGATCGCAGGCGCGGAGCCTGGGCGTTAAAGTGACTTCCGCAGGTGCGGTTAAAATTTCGCGCCTGCGGAGTCACAGGTGCGAGAAATGTACCGCGGTTGCGGAAATGCCTGGGCAGAACTATAAAAAGGCAGCCTTCGCGAAATTTGTCCTCTTTCACCATTTTTACACACGGGTGGAGGTTTTGAAGGCAATTGAAGAGGGGTTTCGTTGTTTCTTCAAGGTGGTAAGTTTCTTGGACTCAAAACTTGTTATATTGTGCATAAAGAACGATTTTAGGTTGAAATCATGG